>CAXKVX010005158.1:0-28231 GCA_964058865.1 Eleocharis quinqueflora
AGTTGTACATACCTGTTGGCGAGCGCTGTCTGGCTCCTGCTACGGTAAAAATATTCACTCACCCCCGGTATCGCAGTGATGAGCCGCACTTTGGCGGCGCCGGAGCGCTCAAGGCCAGCATATAGGATACCTACCGAGGCGCAACCGCGTTCAAGTTGTGTAGCCTGTGGAACAATGATCAATGATCCTGTGGGCTGCTTGAGTTGACCCCACCACTCTATTCTCAACACCAGCCCGCAGGGAATCAACCTGACAACGTCTCCGGTCATCAACGTCTGCTACCTAAGGGGCCCAAAGAAAACAGCACCTCAAATCTCTGTTGCTTAACATATTTGGTCAACCCGCAACGGGATGGCCCCCCCCGCCAGGGTTCTCGTCATAGCCGGTTCCGACAGCTCCGGAGGAGCGTTCGTAAACCCCTCTCCCCCCTTTGTCGTCTGCCATAGCGCTTGCATACAGTCACTGACTGAAAACAGCGGCTTAGAGGCGGATCAAAAAGTCCTGGCCGCGCATGGGTGCTACGCAATGACAGCAACGACCGCGCTGACGGCACAGAACACATGCGGGGTCTACGACATTCACCATGTGCCCCCAGAGTTCCTGCGCAAGCAGATCGATGCCTGTTTCCAGGATATTGGTGTTGATGTCGTCAAGACTGGTGAGCTTCGCAGTTCCTCTGTTGCCCCACACGTCTGTCTTCGTGCTCATGATGTGCAAACTCCAAAGGCATGCTGGGCTCGGCCCGCCACCATCAAGGCTGTCGCACAGGCAATCGATCATTACCAGATTCGCCGTGTGGTGGTCGACCCTGTCATGATTGCCACGACGGGGGCTGAACTTCTCGAGAACGATGCGGTCTTGACGCTCTGTCAGGAGCTGCTGCCGCGCACTTATGTACTGACGCCCAACATCCCGGAGGCACAGATGATACTCAGCAAGAGCGGCCGAGTCACTCATGATGTCAAAACAGTGGGGGATCTCGTGAGCATGGCGACACAGCTGAAAGAGCTGGGGCCCGAGTGGGTGCTCGTCAAGGGTGGGCACTGCCCTTTTCGAGCCGATGGGGAAGTAGCGACTTCATCCGACGAGAGAATGATCGTCGTGGATATTTTGGTTGGACACAGTGAGGAGACCATCCAGATCGAGACGCCGTATCAACACTCGACGAGTACGCACGGCACAGGTTGCTCTCTGGCTTGTAAGTGAGCCTCTTTCGCCTCGGCCGGTATATTTTAATCCAAAGTTCGGGGCGGTTCTGACGCTCCCCCAGCCGCCATTGCTGCGAACCTAGCCAATGGCAAGCAAGTCGTAGAGGCGGTGACAGCAGCATGCAGATATGTGGAAGCAGGTATTCGAACAGCTCCGAGACTGGGCCACGGCAACGGGCCGCTGAATCACTTCCACTCCACATACACACTGCCGTTTTCCCCCGTAAGTTCCTAGTTATTTGGTACCACTCCCGTCTCTTGTGCGTCTGCGAACGTTGTAAGATCTGCACTTAGACTGGCTGACACCTCGGGTCTTCCTCTCAGGGATCGCTTCATCGATTATCTTCTCGAACGCAGCGATGTATCGGCAATCTGGGACCACTTCGTCAAGCACCCCCTTCGTCCTCGCCCTGGGGAACGGGACACTACCTTTGGAGTCTTTCAAAGGGTACTTGATACAGGACTATCTCTACCTCGTGAGTGGTCCTTTTCGCCCTCGCCTGTGTGCACTCCTGACAATAGGCATAACCTACAGGTACACTTTGCACGGGCAAATGCCCTTGCCTCTTACAAGGCCAAGAAGATCGAAGATATTGCTGCAGTACGTCTTTTTTCGCCGTGCCGGCCTTCGTGAGGAAGATAAGCTGACTGTGGGAAGGCTGCTGGCATCGTCACGCACATCTCGCGGGAGATGATACTTCATATCGACTACTGTAAGGAGTTTGACGTATCTAAGGAGGAGATGGAGGAGACCGAGGAGAAGGAAGGTGAGCCGATTTCTGAACTCAAATCAACCATGTCCCGCACTACGTGCACTCCAATATGTCACTGCTGACGCCAAAACCTCTCCGTAAGCTTGCACAGCATACACAAGATACGTTCTGGATGTCGGACAGTCCGAGGACTGGGCCGGCCTTCAGATGGCGATGGCGCCGTGTCTGCTCGGATACGGCATAATTGCCCGGCAGCTACACGATGACCCAGCGTCCAAGCGGGAAGGAAACCGCTACTGGTCTTGGATTGAGAATTACGTCGCCGAGGACTATCTCACCGCGGTTGCGACGGGACGTGGTAAGGATGGAACCCCCTTCCCGGGTGTTGCCGCCCCTGCTCTCCTGGGTATGCAGTTGGCCTAACGGAACCTGGGTTGAAAACAGACCTTCTCGAGAAACATGCCCGACTCCTGAGCCCATCACGGCTAGAGGAAGTCGTCAAGATCTTCATTCACGCAACGAAGGTGAGTTACGTCTGACGCCGGGAGAGTTGAGCCCACCGACAGGGGCCGGGTGATCCGAGCTAATATTTGTCTAGATGGAAATCGCATTCTGGGGGATGTATCCGCACGTGGCGAGTCCGTCTAAGCTATAAGAGCAGCTATATACGGGAATACTATACTGCAGTAGCTAGTCTCTTTCTTGCATTCCTCCAACAGTTCGTTATCATCCGTTCTTGTTTTGCACGCTTGACCTTTAATTCTTCGCCATTCTTGTTCCGGATAGTCATAGCCAATGCCCTCGCATCAGCCCCCAATTCAACAACAGACCTAGAGACATGAGCACTCGAAGAATTTCCCTGCTCAGGACCTGCCCAGGAGAGCAGGGGATGCTGGGCTCGAGGGAGGTGGGGCTTAACGAGCGCGTAGGAGAGAAGATGTGCTGTCAGGATATGTCCCCCAGGAAGCGCTGCGAATCGAGGCTTTTTTTTTTCTCTCCCCCGAATCGCCAAGCGGCGAGGCGCGTCTGGCGGGGACCAGTACGTTGTATGTCGGTGTTCTTGCAGACTTCACGCAGCGCGGTGCGGCGATCCTTTCCCATTGCCGACACACGTGCGGTCGACGCGCCGGTTTTCAATCGCCGACAGCAACCAATAGTTATGCACGTTGGGCCGGCGGCTGCGCAGTGCGACTTTTTGAGGACACCTGACCACGACAAGTCTCACACTCCCCAGCAATCATCCTATCCGGATTGTTGCTAGTCATATGGAGAGACTACAGAGACTTCATGCGGCGCGGGCGCAGGCGATAGCCTTACGAGCGATGGCTAGTAATGATGTTGAATCCTCGCTATCAAGTCCAAAGACGCCAGAACCAGAAGGTCTGCACAAAGCCTTACTTGTGCCACGCCCCACTTTTCCTTCATCCGGTCGCTCCGCGCCTCCTGCCGTAGAAGTGGTGCTCGATAGCTGAATGCACCCGACAGTTGAATGCACCAACCCCCTTTTTTAACCTACTATTACCGCGTTTTCTACCACAACCGACGCGATTGAACGTGATATTATGGTAGAGGAACGTATCCAATCTGCTCTCAGTTATTTCCGTGCAAATCCGGGCTCCAAAATCCGAGTTGTGGCGAAGGAATTTGACTGCAACTATTATGCGCTCCGCCGACGTATTCACGGCATTCCACCTAAGATCGGCTACGCCGGCGCCAATAAGAAGCTTTCCGAGGCCGAAGAAGCGGCAGTAGTTAGCTACATCGAACGGCTAGACAATTGCGGGCTTGCAGTGCGGATTTCCTTCATCCGAGATGCTGCAAATCGCGTGTTAAAAGAGCGGTCAAGTGCCTCTCTCGATGAGCCACCTGTCGTCGGGCACTCGGTGGGCTACCCGCTTTGTTCAACGCTACGGCTTCTTCAAGGCCCGGCAAAGGCGCATGGCGATAGACCGCTTCCGGGCCGAATTGCCTAGCAATATAGAGGAATATTTCCTCCGTCTGGGATGAGGTAAATCGTCAATACGGCTTCACTGAATACGACGTATAGAACATGGACGAGACCGGGTTTCGAATCGGTATGGGGCGCGATGAATTCGTTGTAAGCCGTTAGAGGCATGGCAACCGACTTGCAGCCCCTGAAAATCGAGAATCTGCTACTACGATTGAAGCTATTTCCGCTGCCGGCACCGTTATTCCACTCTTTCTCATACTGACCGGTACGGTGTACCTGTCAAAGTGGTATGCCGAAGAGGCCGGCCTGTACCGGGATACCGCCGTCGCCGTGGACCGAAACCGGCTTTTCCAACGATACTATAGCTATTAAATGGCTCAAGCATTTTATCCGGCACGTAAAGAAGTAACAGCAGGCCAGTAAAATACTGCTTATCGTCGACGGCCACGGGTCTTACCATACGAAGGAATTTATTCAACTAGCCGACGACAACGATATCGTGCTCTTTGGAATGCCACCGCATATGACGTAGAAGCTATAGCCGTTAGATATGGTCATCTTTTCGCCGCTTAAAGGCTACTATTCGAAGGCGCTAAATGTCCTTGCCCGTGACGGTATGGCCGACTTCAATAAGATCGACTTCCTGATACTGATCGAAGGCATCAGAAAGCAGGCATTCAAGTCATCAAGCATCAAATCCGCCTTCCGGAAGACCGGTATTTGGCCTCATTGTTACTATAGAGTGATGAAGGACCTGTGGGAGCAAGAGGCGCGGTTGGGCAATGGTCGTGCCCATTACCCCTGAAGATGACGATAATACTTACGGTCCGGACCCCCTGACTTCCTCGCCACTAGGTATACCACGCACTACCCGGCAAATCACGAAAGCTGCAGATAAATTGAGGGCGTCTATCAATAAGATGAGCTACGAAGAGTATGAGACCTCTCCTCTTGACCTCGATTTACTAGACAACTTCCTGAAGGGGGCAGAGATAGTTGCGCATGAAAAACACCAAGCGTTGCTCGACCTTTCTCGTACCAAATCGGCTGAGGCGGTACGGCGCAGGGCCAAGAGGCATGGCAACGACCGTCTCAAATCCGGTGGTGTTTTGACCGTTGGAGAGGGTCGTCAAATGGTACTAGATAGGAGGGAGGCGGTCTTAGAAGCGGTTAGGTTAAAGGAGGAGAGGGCTCGCCGGAGGGCGGAGAAGAGGGCGGTCAGGGAAGCCAACGCATCAGTAGCCAGAGCTCTTCGCGCAGCCGAGAGAGAGGAAAAACAGGCGCAAAGAGCAGCTGAACAAGCCGAATATCGAGCTGGTATAGAAGCAAGGCGCGCTCAACGGCTGGAAAAGAAGGCATCAAAGGATACAGCGAAGGTGGTACGAGCGGAAGAGCGGGCGCGACTGCGGGCCGCAAAAAGCCTGCGCGGCGAAGCTGTTACTACTGGTGATATGTCAGAGCCGATTACTATAGACTGACAGCTTTCTAGATTTCCTACGGTTGTAGTTGAGTTTTGGTAGAATTAAAAGGATAAATACAATTATCGTTGGTGCATTCAACTGTCGGGTGCATTCAGCTGTCGAGCACCACTTCTACGGCAGGAGGCGCGGAGCGACCGGATGAAGGAAAAGTGGGGCGTGGCACAAGTACCCGAAACCAACATTTTCATCAACACACCCCCATATCTAAGAACCCCGCAGGGGTCGTGATCTACGAAGGCATGTCACGCAAAGTAATCCGGCATGGCGACAAAATAACCAAGATCAACGAAAACGGAATCAACCCAGCCGAAGTCGAAGCTATGCGCTACGTACGGGAACATACCACCATCCCGGTGCCCGAGGTCTACGCTAGCACGTCCCGGTCCATAACTATGGAGTTCATCGAGGGTACCGACCTCCTCACGTCATGGAACAATTTCTCCGAAGCTGAGCGGGCCACCGTCAGCGACCAGCTGCGCGACTACCTCGGTCAACTACGCGCCATCAAGGGCACCTACATCGGCGGCCTGGGGGGGGGGCCGGCATACGACATCCGCATGTTCGCGCACAGGGGCGGGCTGTTTGATGACGAGGGCTGGATGGAAACGAATTTCTGCTGCAGGGCCTGTCGAAGGCGGTCCCCCCGGTGCTGAGGGGCATGATTGCCAGGCAGCTGCGGACGGATCACGAGATTGTACTGACACATGGCGATCTGAAACGGGTCAAATATTCTCGTGAGGGACGGTCATATCGTGGCTATTATTGACTGGGAGAGGGCGGGCTTTTATCCCGAGTACCAGGAGCTGTTGAGAGCTCTACATGGCGGGGATTGGAAGGTCGGGTATTATAGCGCCCTTATTGACGAGATCATGCCTTGTCGGTATGATTCTGAGTATGCCGTCAGTCAATTAATTAGTCGGGTTTCAAGCAGGTAGAGAAACCCCGACTGCTGTACAATGAATTAAGATTCCTATTTGGACAACCAAATTTCGTGTATGTGGGTATATGTCACGGACCTGGTCCGGGCCCCACACCTGTTCCAGATTTCCTGTGAGAGCTTGTTGCTGCCTGAGGCCGCAAAGTTTAAAGTGGTGCCAATCTGTAGCATGCCAGGCTCCACCGAAAAGTTTGGGCCTGGACTTGCCCTTGGGAAAATATTTTTTCAACTCGTTTCCCACCTCAGGTTTTCCTTCTGCCACACCTTTCCCACCTTCCTCTCAATCACGCCTCGTTCACGCGTGAATAATCACGGAATCTCTCATCTTCATTCTTTTGAGTCCGCGAACTTCTGCATCACGCTCAAACCCAAAGTTTCTTCGTCGCAAGACCTCTCACTGGTGCAGACTTTGCGCGACCGTGAAATCTTTGCCACGTCGCGCTCCTTCCTCTTTCTTTCTACCCCCACCAACCAGACCACCCCTCCACAGGTGCCTGATAATTGTACCTACCACGGTCCTTCCGGTCTAGTCATAACTCTCTTGCGAGATACACAGTCACGACAAGTCATTCAACTTTCCCACCCTCAAAGACAAGATGTCCTACGGCGGGCGGTTACACCGGCGGTCGCGGCGGCTACGGTGGCGGCGGAGGTGGATTTGATCGCAACGGCGGCGGCGGCGGCGGCGGATCGTATGGGTAAGTCCGGATTTCCATGATTTAACTATCTAGCTATCATTTGCTACCCTTCGTTTGTGATCCTGAACACCGAAAACAAAAACTGACAAGAAGTAGTGGCTCGACGAACGGCTACAGCGGTGGTGGCTACGGCGGCGGTGGAGGCGGCTACGGCGGCGGCGGTGGATATGGCGGTGGAGCCGGTGGAGATCGCATGTCTGCACTCGGCGCCGGCCTCCTGAAGCAGGAGTGGGGACATCAACACAATGCCCAAGTTTGAGAAGTCATTCTACAAGGAGCACGCTCTTGTTGCTGCCCGCACGCCGGCTGAGATCGAGAAGTTCCGCCGTGAGCACGCCATGACGGTCGCTGGTCGCGACATTCCGAAGCCTGTCGAGACATTTGATGAGGCCGGATTCCCGCGCTACGTCATGGATGAGGTCAAGGCCCAGGGGTTCCCTGCCCCAACGGCCATTCAGTCGCAGGGTTGGCCGATGGCTCTTTCGGGTCGCGATGTTGTTGGCATTGCCGAGACGGGTTCGGGAAAGACTCTTACTTATTGTCTTCCGGCTATCGTCCACATCAATGCGCAGCCACTGCTGTCGCCTGGGCGACGGCCCCCATCGTTCTGATTCTTGCTCCGACCCGTGAGCTTGCCGTCCAGATCCAGCAGGAGATCTCGAAGTTCGGCAAGTCGTCGCGCATCCGCAACACGTGCGTCTACGGTGGCGTACCCAAGGGCCCTCAGATTCGTGACCTGTCTAGGGGAGTCGAGGTCTGCATTGCAACACCGGGTCGTCTGATTGATATGCTCGAATCCAACAAGACCAACCTCCGTCGTGTGACGTACCTTGTCCTCGATGAGGCCGACCGCATGCTCGACATGGGCTTCGAGCCCCAGATCCGCAAGATCATCGGCCAGATTCGCCCTGACCGTCAGACGCTCATGTGGTCGGCCACGTGGCCGAAAGAGGTGCGGGCCATGGCGTCCGACTTCCTGTCCGACTTCATCCAGGTCAACATTGGTTCGATGGAGCTCGCTGCCAACCACCGGATCACTCAGATTGTCGAGGTCGTGTCGGAGATGGAGAAACGCGATCGCATGATCAAGCATCTGGAGAAGATGATGGAGGGCAAGGACAACGCGAACAAGTGTCTCATCTTCACTGGCACGAAGCGGGTTGCCGACGAGATCACCCGCTACCTGCGCCAGGACGGCTGGCCGGCTCTTTCGATCCACGGCGACAAGCAGCAGAACGAGCGTGACTGGGTTCTCGACCAGTTCAAGACGGGCAAGAGCCCGATCATGGTGGCCACGGACGTTGCGTCTCGTGGTATTGGTATGTATTCACATGTCCCTCCCGAGCCTCTGTCCCCTCTGCCCCCGTCGTCCCGTCGCCCCCCTCCCCAGCAGCGTCCAGCCTACGTGCGTGCTGCGCTTTACTCTTATGTCTAGGGCTCTCTTCCTTGCGCGAACCACCATGACCTTGTGTCTGAATGGTACATTGTTGTGTGGGATCTTGGATTCGTGGCGTGGCAGGCAATTGCGTTTTGAGGCATTGCATTGCCGCGCCTGCGACTCTCTTCTCTTGTGCCCATTTTGTTGTTCGGTGGCACAAGCGTTGAATAGGCAGCAGCGTCTCTTGACCTTGATCAAGCTGTCTCCAAGATTGCCGCGCGCGTCCCCTTCTTGTGTGGCAACTTGCAGGGGCGCGCGTCTTAACCCACACCAGCATTGCACTCCGCAACTGGATAGCCCGACTGCCAAAAGGAGTCAAACGTGCTACCGAAAGGATATCACATGCGCAGCATACACTTAAGGGACACGCTTCGGCGTGATCCGGCCCGTTCTTGCTGGAACGTTTGCTATAACCATTTTCTTTGCGTTTGCTAACCATGACCCTACTCAAAGGACGTGCGCAACATCCATCACTCACGTGTTGAACTATGACTACCCGAACAACTCGGAGGATTACATCCATCGGATTGGCCGGACTGGACGTGCTGGCGCCAACGGCACTGCCATCACGTTCTTCACCACTGACAGTAGGAGGAGCCCCCTCCATTCCTCTGCCCCACCCGACTGTCGTCTCATGCTAACTGACTCGATACAGACGCAAAGCAGGCGCGTGACTTGGTGTCAGTGCTCCGCGAGGCTAAGCAGCAGATCGACCCCCGCCTGGCCGATATGGCTCACCACAGCGGTGGCCATGGTGGTGGCGGTCGGTATGGTGTTACCGTCGTGGCGGCGGTGGTGGTCACCGTATGTTCTAGCCCTCGTTCGTTGTTTCCTAACATGCTTCCCGTGCTCCCTCTTGGACTCCGGGCAACTCCCCCCCGCTTGGCATTTTGTGCAGTGAGCTGACAACATTTCGTGGTTCAGGAGGTGGCGGTGGCGGTGGCGGTGGCGTTGGTGGTGCTAATGCCTTGCCGATTAACAACCGGCGATGGTAAACGATAACCGGAGCGAGATCCTGTGCAACTCTGGCGCTTGATCCAACTCCTGGCTCCGTAGCCCACCCAGGCATCGTCAGACATTCTCGCGCTTTAGGTCGAACGCTTTTCACGACTCGACCACATCACCAATAGGCGTTCTTGTAGAGGGATAGGGGACTGGTATTAGACTGTTCGCCGTACATTGCTTTAGGGGCCCACATGCGGGCTTATCGCCCTACCTAGTCCTGTGTGTGTGTGCGGGCGGCTACATGGCCCGGCACAGCTTTTCTTTGTGGTCATCTTTTTTTCTTTCCTTGGGCAAACATTTCTGCCGGATCGTATACCATTCATCATCATCAGTCAGTGTTGCCTAGTCACAGGCAGCTTGGCATTCTTAACTGGAAACCCAGTTAGAGTGCTCGTGGAGCCTCGCGATTCAGCCATTGGGCTGTGGAGGGCGAGGACACCGGATGAGAGAACAATGATCGCTCAGACCAGGGCGATGGCTCGCTCGAGGATGGTCTTGGATGAGAGATGGGGCGACACGGATGAGTGAGGTTATGAGTGTAAGGATGGCTCTAGGGTCTCCCGATTACAGCATAGCTAGCAATTCACGTTGCCATTGAAGTTCACATGTGATTCGCGAAGGTGGAGTGCGGTGACAAGACCGACTGACTATACGATGATACATACATATATGAAGATGGCTTCCCAACCCGACCCGACCCCCTTTTTCAGCATATCGCACACCTCCATTACAGGGCCCCGTCTCAGCCAGGTTCCCCCATGCTCGCCCAAAATAGACTGGTAGACGGCAGATGCCTCATAATCATACATACAGTGGCCCATGACCCACGCCATAACGCTAGACTTAGCAGACACGCAGCCCGCACACCTCGACGCCTTTCGTCTCCACATACGCCTGCCGGTCAAAGTAGCGCCCCGTCAGCTCCCTGACAAAGTCGGCATCCGCCTTGCTCCACACGTCCAGCCCCATCTGCGTGAGCGCGTCGCTGTCGATGCGCACCCAGTCACCATCCACGGCGGCGGAATCACGCCGCAGCAGGGCGGCCCGGTCGTCCTCGTCGCTTTCCTCGGAGGCCGGGCCATCGCCCGATGTCGGGCGGGCGGGGTTAGGCAGGTCCAGGTCGAGCAGGTCGTCGTCGTCGGAGCTGGCGACCACGTCAGCGAGAGTGCCCAGCATGGAGGCCGTCAGGCGGTGGAAGTAGGCGATGATGGCGAGCTCGGTGCGGACACGGTCGTCATCAGTTTCGGGTTCGTTGTCGTCGTCGTCGGCTGCCGTGTCGGGCTCCCGGTTGCCTGCCGACATGCGGCGCGCGGTGAGCGAGGACACCGAGTCGGCAAGCTCGCCGCCGCCCCAGCGGGCAAGGTGGTAGTTTTGTCCGGTCGGGTGGCCGCTGCTGTTGCGGCGCTGGGGCGGGGCTGACATGGATGGCGGGGCCAGGTCGGCGAGAAGGGATGCGTCGTGCGAGCACTCTTCGTACTCCTCGCTGCGGCGCTGCTCGCCCGCGCTGGCCCACCACATGAAGCCGCTGTAGGCGAGCGCGGCCCAGGTGGTGGCTTCGACGATGTCTTCAGTGCTTCCGGCCGAGTCGTCGCCGTTCTCCTCGAGACCGGAGGCGCTCAGGCGGGACCGGCTGGTGGAAGGGCGGCGGAAACCGGGCGTGCTGGGTGAGTCTGTTGTTGTCGAGTGCGCGGCGGCGACGCGGGCAAGGCCTTGCTTGAGGGCTCGGAAGCGGCGGAGGTCGCGTTGTGTTGCCTTTAGGGGGGAGCCTTTGGGGCATTCCACCGTCGGCCAGACCTTCTCGGCCGCGTTGGCGGAGTGGGCGGGAGGCATGGTCACGAGCATGTCCCACAGGTCCTCCTTGATAGCGAGAATGCTGTCGGTTGTGCAGGCGACCCAGCCGGTCTCGGTGTCGTCATCGTCGGATGTGCCGTCCTCTGCAGCGTGCTGTGCTGGTCGTCGGACGGACGCCTGCGAGTCGAGCAGGTACGGTATGTCATGCACGCCTATTGTGAAGAGCGGCCGGAGACGTTGGGTCGAGGCGGCCGGGTCGACGGCATCGCAGATGGAGAGGGGGATGTTGGACAGGATGGATATGTCGTACACTGGGGTAGGTGGGGCCAGGTTAGTCCAGTCTAGTCGAGGCGGGCAACAGGTAACGTACCAAAATTACAGATCTCGTGCACCGGCGTATGACACGAGATCAAGATGCGCTTTCGCAACAAGGCGGCCCGGTGAATGGGGAAGATCAGGGGCCCGAACGTGTCCAGCAGTGCGCTCAGACTCCAGGCTGGATGGAAAGGCGATAGTCGGTGACCAGGCGGGATCAAGGCTGCGCCATCCGAAGCAGACCGGTTCCGGCCATGACCCTTGGACAAGCCGGGATATCCACTTCGAGACTGGACAAAGCTCACTGTCGGCGACATTGGCGGCGTCTCCCGCAAGAATCCCGCCTGTTGTTGCGGCGACGGCTGCGGTCGGGTACCGGCGGCCGTTTCGTGGGCCTGGTTCTTCTCCCAGTACTGCTCCAGCACTTTGGTATCTCTGCGGTCGGCCGACAGGCGGGCCGCCATCTCCTTGAGCCCGGCTGCATGGCGCCAAACCCGTCCGAGTCGGCCGGCAGTCAGGGGCACAAGCACGCCGACGGCGATCATTCGAGCGTTGCGTGAGGCCGCCACGTCGGTGCGCGTGTTGACAAAGGCGCTCAGCCCGGCCTGGCCGGCGTCATTGTGCACGAAATAAATGAGGTCTTCTGGCACCGTGTGCAGGCCCGACGGCAGGCTCTTGTACTCGACGACCCCTTCGAGCTCGATGCCCGGCAGGCATTGCTTCCAAATGACCGTGTAGCCGGCTTTGACATCGAAATCGATCAGGAAGAGGGCCGAGATCGGGGGCAGGTCTGGAAGGAGCGACGAAGTTGGCGTGCCGGGCAATGGCAGCTGCGTCGACGGGAACGACGGCCGGGGTGCGGCGGCCATGGTTGGGGTGATACCGTTATGGGTCGCGGTCGGGTCTGTCGCGGTCGGGTCCGTTCTGCCGTTCGGCTCGGCACCATCCTATGGAAAACGCGGTAACCGAAAAGGCAAAAAACACTGGCTGGCGGGTCTGCTCAGCGCATGCGCGATTCGCTGGATCAGCTATTGCGCGCTGGTCTACCCTGCACAAAGCGATGAATCCGAAGCTGTTCGAGACCGATTGCCCGACTAAAATCGCCTTCATTCGTGGCCTGACTTCACTTCACCCCTTTCAGCGAACATGACTGCAGGCCTAGTCATACTCTCGGTGCATGTTCGGCTAATATAGGTCCCTGCGCCCCATGCAACCCCGCCATGAAAAGCCGGGGATCACAACAGATGGAAGAACCGTAGAGTCCCATGTTGAGGGGAACATTGTTCCGACCAGCGACATCTACGATTCAGGTGACCATGTGTGAATCTCGACGGTGATACAGCTTCATGGAAACACAATATACACGATATACGAGTATAAGGTCTCCACTGTTGCGTCTATACATAGTGTCTATTTGCAACCAGACCAATCGTGCGTCTTGGACGGCACAGCTTGCCCGCCCTCAATCGACCCGGTTCTCGACTCTCCTAACGGCCCCAAGACATTCAGCCAGCCCCTATCCGAGTGGGCTTTCGTTTGCTTTTGTCATTGTTGGCTTGAAGTTTGCATTCACAAGTCAGAGATACTTCGTACACCAAAGCAACCTTCATGGTGCTTTCTGTTGTCTTCGAACTATTGGATCCGCGACGACGGGGTTGCGAGCAGACCCAGTAGGATTTTAGTGGCCCAACCAAGCTCGCTCTGTTAGCTTTTGGCCTCGGCAAGCTCTCCCATCGTTTGAATGCTTTGGGGGGTTGATATGCCATCGGAGCCAATAGGAAGCCACAGAACAGGTCATCCCACCCATCGATTTTCAATGTTGAACTCGCTTAACCCCACAGCTTTTTTGCGCCGTTAACGTTCATCCTCCTTTTGCTTTCGGCGGTCACCACATCGAGGGGTGTTTCTCTCCGCCCCATTATCGAGAGCCTAACCAAGCCTCCCCGTGCGAGTCATTTATCTGCCCAGACAAGCCAGATATCCCTCGACCGACCGCCTTTCCCCGCTCCACGCTCCACGCAGCGCCGGTCCTCGTTCGATACTGCGGTAGATGTCTCGTCCGTTAGACTGCCAACCGGCCTTCTAGCGCACAAGTACTAAGTCGGAAGCCAACCAAATCGACAGGCCTTGTTCTCAACTAGCAACGGCTTTTATTCTTTCTCGGCCGCTCCCATCCAAGCCACGAGCGAGCCACCAGCAGCGAGACCCGCGAACGGAGCCGTCGATCCGAGTCGCCCACGCCCTCGTGTCGAGCTAGCACCTGTCACACGCCTTGGGCACAAGCGCACACCTAGACCCATAGCGGCCTTCAACCTCATGGCGGCCATTCTTCTGTATGCTGGTTACCTGGTTGCCGGATACATCGCCCTGACCATCTTCTTCTACATGTTGTCGTTTGTGGTGCCCAAGGCGGCCTTCGCGGCACGCTGCCTGGCTGCGTACATCTCGATGATCATTGCTGCTGGGTTCGGCGTTTTCGCGGCCATCGTGCTGCACTTCGCCGGCAAGGCCCGACAATGCGCAGTGGGCTGCTGGTCGCGCTTTCCAGTGGCTCATGGTGCTGACGACGGGCGTGGACTTTTCGGTCCAGGATCCCAACGGCCACCTTCCGACGGTGCGGCCCTGCCATCTTCATCGCCAACCACCAGACGGAGCTGGACGTGATGATGCTGGGCTGCATGTTCCCCAAGCACTGCGTCATGACGGCCAAGTCGTCCCTGCGCAACATCCCGGTCCTGGGCTGGTTCATGTGGCTCAGCGGCGCCATCTTCATCGACCGCCAGAACAGCAAGGACGCGCGCCAGGCAATGAGCGGTGCCGCTTCTTCGATGCGGAGGCAGGCGCGTGAGCGTTTGCATGTTTCCCGAGGGCACGCGAAGTTATTCCAAGGAGCCCGAGCTGCTGCCTTTCAAGAAGGGCGCTTTCCACCTGGCTGTGCAGGCCCAGGTGCCCATCGTGCCAGTCGTTGTTGCGAACTACAGCCACATTCTTTACATCAAGAGCCTGGTCTTCCGGTCCGGCACGATACCTGTCCGCGGTAAGTACCTGCGTCTTTCCACCACCACCTCGACTAGTCATGCACTCGCACTTGCTGAACTTGGTACTAACTTGTTTCGCAGTCCTGGACCCTATCCGACGACTGGCCTCACCCCCGCCGACGTCGATGAGCTGACACAAAAACGCGGACTCTTATGCTGGAGGAACTCGTCAAACTCACTGCCGAGGCACGAGGCACATCAGTCGTCAAGCCCAATGGGAAGGACACCAATGGCGCCGCAGTTGCCAGCGGCGTCGCCATCAAGACAACAGCTTGAAGCACACCAGAAGGTTTCCAACAACATGCGCCCGCGAGGCAGAAAGTGACTGAGGCGAGCAGCATTTCTCGTACGTTCACATGCAAGATGGGGAGCAGGATGGGGAGGGCGGAAGAGCGCAGCATTTGATACCCTCGATAGACGCCAATTTTTCTTTCCGGTGTCGGCACAAGTCTCGCGTAGGAAATCCGCTCGCCTTGCAGAAGTTTGATTGAAGCGAGTCAAGACGGGCGCAGAAGGCGCTGCGATGGCCGGCACACTCCGATAGATGCTCACTTGATAGAGAACTAGTTGGATTTCTGTTGCGCCGGACTGTCTGGTGAAAGACCACCGGGCTATCGCTGTTTGTACGCCGTAGGCAATCGACAAGTCCCTTGCCATGTTGAGCGGGCTAGCGTGTCACGGTCCGGGCTGGGCGGGTCACTACGGCGCGTCCGTCCGATTCTCTTCCGTATCGGAGCCGAGTCGGTCCTCCGGCTCTGGTCTGGCTGCAGTCATTTTCAACTGACACAAAAGTCGCTGAGGGATACTTCCTCCCATCCACTACATAACTCATTCTGCATCGAATAATCTAATATCCCATTAGTCGAAGGCAAAGCGTTAGCTAGGCGTGGCGAGGGACAGGTGCGGTGGTTGAGAGATTGATCCGAACCTGTCACTGCTAACTACTGCCAGAATCCGTCTGCACACACAAGCCAATGCGAACGACTTTGTTTTCGTCCACAAAAATAAGGGGCATCCCCTACACCCGAGTCCCGCACGAGGCAACGATGTCCCCCAAAACTACCGGATTTGAATAAACCCCCTCCCCGAGAAGTAAATGCAATAAACCCCTCGCCAACAACTAAACCCAGCCGGGCAAGTGTCTCTTCGAAACTAGAGTGCCAAGCAAACACCGCAGCCGTGGTACGTATCTCCCTCACCGGCTTCGATTTTTTTTCTCGCTTACCGGGGGAAGAGGAAAATACCCAACAGTTGCACCAGCCTGGTTGGCCCCCTCCTCCCGTGTGGTTACACGAGCACCACTAGCCGGGGAAGCCAGCCCAGCCAGCCAGAGTCACAAGAATGCAACTTGCCGCACGCCCCCCCCCCCCCCGCTGGCTGGCGGATGACGGGTTTTTTTTTTGGCCGCGTCAAGTGGTTTCGGGTGTGCTTGATGGGGGTCGTTCATGCGCGTGCCCGGCCCCGCGACGTCGGCTAAGGCAGTGCTGGGTTCCGGAAGGTGTACCCGGGTGGGCGGTTTCTTTCTTCTCCCCGACTTTGCTTTTTTGAAACGGTCACGACAGACCATGACTCCTCCCTCGCAACGGCCCGGCAAGAAGTGCACGTTCAGGCTCGTCCTCGTCTCGTCTTCCCCAGATCTCATGGAGTTATCGTATCCCGCTCGTGGCGCCCGTTATTTTCTCCCCCCCCCCTTCTCCCTCCCCCACCGGGCGTGAAATCCGTCGTTCCCGTTGAGGAGTCTTGTGTAACGACACTATCACCACTCTAGCGCACCTTCGCACCGGGGAACGATTCCCCCCCCTTCCCCGGACCACTCTAGTCCCTCCTCGGCTAGACGGGGGACCCGAGGTACATGACATGCAAGTCCCTCTTTTTTATCGTGGTATTGTCCATCCTAACGCTCGCTCCTAATGCAAGCGCGTGGCTAAGCGAAATGCCCCAACCTGTCGGTTTTGTTTGCTCTTCTCCCCTTACCCACGGGGCTTTCTTTCTTCGGTGGTAGCCGTTCATTCCAGAAGCATTCTTTCTGGGGCCGCACGACCAACCCTGTTGTGTTGGTTCTTTCCCCTGTTGACGAGCTTTGACCAGCATTCTCCGTGGGAGGCTGAACGTACCTGCATTTGGGCGGCTGGCCATGCTGGTTGAGCCACCTCGTGGGATTGGGGCTGTACACAGTTATCAGACCGGCGCCGCCGCGCACGTTGATGGATCATGTTAATTATCACCACCTAGTTCCTGCGAGGCTGTATACTGTATGAACATAGATGAACCGGAACCGTCGATACGAACGGTGCGTTGCAAATGATAAAAAGAGGTACCTTGCCCCTCGTGTACTGTGTACGTATTTGCGTGTTGCTGCTGCTGGGAAGGCCAGTTCTCAGCACCCTCTCTATTAAATCTCCTCAGCTGCTGCTGGCTCGCTACATCATCAATGCCAACCATCATCAAATCGTCACAAGCCATCCCCTCATCGTTACACAGCTCCCTGTGCCCTCATTACTATCTCACACTGGATTGACGTAGCGAGCAAGGAAGACCCTTCCATCCTCCTCGGCAGCCGTCAACGAGAGGGTGTGATTCGGCCATAAAAAAAAGTGTGCAATCCCGTTCCACCTTGCCACAGGCTTTGCGGAACCCCCGTGTCCCCCATTTCCTCCCCTCGGGTCGACCCCCCTGTCCAGGCCGCCGAATCTGTGCCAGTTTTGCACAACGCGTGTTCTCCTTTTGGGTATAGCCGACCGTTTGGTATGCAATGAGGCCTTTGACGGAAATGCCGGAATGACAAAGTAGACCCGAAAAAGAGGGTGCAAGAAAAACAACGAGTCGAGGAGCCTAATAGCTGGCCTTCCCACCGATCATGCATGGCAATCATCCATCCGTCGTGAACCCCCTTCAACCCCCTTCGCCATGCAAGAACGTCAACAGCGAAGCAACACAACGCAGCACGACATCATGAGGGGCGATGCCTTGGTTGGAACAGAAGAAAAAAAAGGAGAAAAAGGCCGGAACCAGATTCCGCCGCCGCCGCCACCGCCACCCGGGGACCAGTCTTCCTCCCACGCCGATCAACGAAAAAACAGCAGAATGCGCAGCCTCGCCAAAAAGCCGGACCATGCAAGATGTGTGCTACAAACAGGAAAACTTGCCCAAAAAAAAGAAGAAAAAAAGTGTTACGTCACGAACCAGGTCATTAAAAACCAAAAAAAAAAACAAGTCAGGGTAGAGAGAAGCGTGGACCAAGACCGAGCAAGAAAAAAGAGGGAGGGAAATAGAAAGTTGCCATTTCCGTTTCGTGCCGAAATCGCGCCTGAACGTGAAAGCAAAAACTAATCCGCCGCGCACCCTGCCGTAGCAGTCTCTGGAGTGGTGCCGAGGTCTAGAAAACGATGAATCAGTCTGACATATGAGCTGCCGCATAGAATCGCCTCGCTTCGTACCCAGCACCAGTGTCCTATCTACTCTTCCTTCTCCGCATCTTCACGTTTCGTCGTCGTCGTCGGGCCCAGAGTCAGCGGACTCGGTGGGAACATCCTCGGATCGTACAAAGCAGGCCGGCCCAACCCCTCCTAGTGGTTCGGCTGGCCACCGTTGTCTGCTTCGCTTTTTAGTAACCCGAGACCGTTGCCAGGCAAATGTCCTAGGTCACTCACGCTGACTGTAAATGCCCTGGTTTGGCTGGCCGTAGGGTGACGTCGGCTGCGCATAGTTGGGGTACACGTGGTTGCCGCCGTACTCTGGCAGTGGCTGCTGAAGGCTGGCAGATGGCTGCCCCGAGTAGCCCTGTCCCGGCTGGTACCCGATCGGCGGTAGCTGGACTTGCCCTCGGGCATACGTCGTCGACGATTGAGCGCCGTCGGCTCCGCCATCGCCGCCGCCATTCTGCGCCGCCGCCGCCCTTGCACGCTCCTCCTCAACCTTCCTCGCAGCCTCTTCCTCTTCTTGCGCGCCTTCCATTCCTTCCGTATTTCCTTGAACTCTGTTGATGGGAACAATTCATTAGCGACTTTTCCTTTTTTTGCCCCTGCTTTGGTGGTGGGATAGTCCCGGCGAAGTGGTTGACCCCGGCCACGCTAGTCTGGCTTTGGAAGCAACACCAACCCGGCTCGCGGATGGCGCGCGCACCTGCCACAAGACCAGAACTAAAACAAGTTGGCCCCGTCCAAAATATTTTTACCCGGAACCCCTGGATAGACCACAAACTTTGGCCGCTAAAACGGTGGAGCTGGCCCAACTTTGGAAGCCACCAGGGTCGGAAACCCCCAATTAGCAAGGAAAATGTGACTTCCTTACCTTCAGGCGTGCGTTTTTGACCGTGAGACTGCATAGTCACATGGGCGTTGAGATGGTTCAGAGTCCCGTAAGCCTTTTCGCACCCTTGCCAACCGCACTTGTACATTCGCTCGATCTCTTCGTATCTCCTCCTCGGCCTCTTGTGCTGCTGCGCGCCTGGGATGGGAACGAACGAGTAGACCTGTGACGGATTCTTTGTCAGTCTCATGATGCAACCATCGAAGCAGTGTGCGTGCGTGCCCTGCGACGGTACGCACAGGAGCGGCTGTGGCGTCGCCTGTCTCCCGTCTCCCGATCACAGTCAAGCTTGCCCCGGCTCGCCCACATGCTGCTGCTGCTGCTGATTCGGCGGACAGGAGAAATCCGGACAGAGGAAATTCGCACCACGGGACCTACCTGGCTCGTTCTCTGAGGAGTGCCCGATGTTGGGGCATGAGGGAAAACGTGGTGGCCTGGTGTGATGGGAGTTCCATGCTGGCCGCCATAGCCTGTCCAGTCCGGACGGGGCTGCGCGTACAACCGGCACTTCCCGGGTGCGCATAGCCCTGCGACATGTCCTGCGGGGGTGGAGCGTAAGGGGAGTATTGGCCGTGAGCGGCATAGGTTGGGCTCGGGGCTGTGATGGAGGGATCTATTGGGAGCTGGGTGTCAGACTGAGTGGGCTGGGGGCTCTGAAAGGGGCTCGGATGATGGAGGCTGCTGTCGCTGCAAAGGCACGGACGGACTTGTTGGTGTTTGCGCCATACCTCCTCCGCTGCTGCCGCTATGGTTGCTAGCTGGATGGTACGACCGCTGAATGTGCTCGGGGAAGGAGCTTGACCGGGCCGAGGCCGGGTAGACGCCGTACTCGGAAGTGGGCGTGGCCGAGGTGGAATAAGTGTTGCTCGACCGCACCTCCTGCGTGGTTGGGTAAGGCGCGGCAGCAGATGCTTCGTGATCTACAGAAGACGACGCCTCAGACTGGTTGTCGCCGAAGTTGCTGGGATAGGGCGATGGCAAACCTGACTGCGAGTACTCGGGCGCACTGCGTTCCATAGAGCTGCCGATCGAGGACAGAAGCGTGCGAATGTTCGCTTCCTGAGCCGTGGGTCCCGATGCTCTCGCGCAGCGCTGACGCTCCAGAAGACGGCTGGCAGTGGCGGCGACGACGGCGTCGGCGAGGATGCGTGGTTGTCAACGAACGCGTGATGGTGCTGTTGCGTCGGAACCACAAACATACTACTACCGCAGGCAGAATCTCTCACGGACGGGGTTCGGGGAGATGCTGTGGGAAAGAACCGCTAAGTCGGGATCTTCACCTAGATCCTGGCTGGGCCCTCTTTTGCGCACGCAGGGGGGGTTTGATTTGGTCGCGTCAGCTTGGCGGGTCGGCCGATGGTCTGCCCCGGTTCGCAGCAGGCTGATCGTCGAAATGCAGCCTGGTTATGGGTTCGGGTCGCCGCTGCTCCAAAGCTGTGCAGAGTTCCCGGTCCGTGTGCCGTTCGTTCCTTTTGGTCCAAGGTCCCTTGTGGCTTAAGGTAAAGTGCCGTTTCCTCTCCCGGGGGAAAAAAAAGAAGTAGTGGTGGTTAGGTGGTGGTAGTTTTGGTAGTGGTGGTGTCGTCCTATGAGCTGTCCGTCCTTGGGTGGTGGGTTTCGTCGTGCAGCTGCTGGTGCATCTGCTTGGGTGTGTGCGTGTGTTTCTCGTTTCCCGTGCGGGCGGTTGCTGGTCTTGCGCGCTGACCGAGGATGGCAGGGGCAAGAAAACTTGGTAGGGCAGAGACTTTGTTGGTAGGGGTAAGACTTGCAGCCCGGTTGCGCTGGTGTGGGCGTGGTATATGATGGCGGCAGAGGATAGCGCGAGACCGGGTTGGGCCGTCTTAGGTCTTGGGGCCGTAGATAAATGGAGTCCTCGTCCGGCGCACAAGCCACGCTCAGGCCGTGAAAAAAAGGGATCGGATTGGGGGGAAGGGGAGGTGGCAAGGAGGGGATGAAGCGACTTCCTCCTTAATCCACGAAGCCCCGGCGCGCCAGAGAGAGGGGGCAGACGAAGTATTCAGAATTGGCGGGGAGTAAAGGAGGAGATGGCGCTAGGTGCTTTAGGTGCTGCTCAAGAATATGGAGACTTTGGCCTAGGCCGCTGCCTCGCTGGTCCTGCAAATACGAGAAGTACTGCTTGCTGCACGGAGCTGCACCGGGGTACTGGTACTCGTAGTGCGTTACTGCTGGCAGTTGCTGGCACACACGCGTTGAAGAAGGCCCTCCTCTGCACCTCCTGCTTAGGCCAGCAGGCTAGCGCGAGCCTCGGAGATACCAGGGGGGGTTGCTCCTCAGCAGCGCGCGGCGGGAACAAACACTGTGATGCAAGCCCGCTTCAAGGTTGTATAAATGCAAGGTTGGGGCCTAAGGTTGTGCAGCACCCAATCCAATGACTCTTGCTCGGAGCCTTTGAGGTCCGCGGCCTTCACTCCCTTAGCTCGGCCCAAAAGTGACGTGCAGTTGGGTCTACCGCAGGGAAGGTTTCGAGCGAAGGAAAATCGGGCCAAGTGCGGGCGGGATGTGATTTATACGGAGGCGCGCCGATAAAATTTGTGTGGTGGTGGGTGTGGATGAGCAAGGAAGCTCGAGACTCCAAAGATACGGAGAGGTAGGTTCCCCGTCTCCATGGATCTGGCAGGTACGACCGCTGTATGTTTGTACCGAGGTGCTGGAGGCATGCATGGATGGGTGTACCTATCGTGGAGACCTGCACAGTGCAACAGTGCAACTCGTTGTCCCGGTTTGTGGCTGGTCAAGGCCCTGATTTGCTGAACGCCGAAAGTGTGGGTCGCCTTCGCTAAAGGAAACTGGAGGGCTGAGGGGGGAATGAGATGCCAGCCGCTGAGCTCCCACGCGGGCAGGGCAGTCACCACCAGGTTGTTTCCTTCCGCATAGCCGATTCGACTCCAATCACCCGGGATGTGCTCCTCCCTGTTTGTTGAATCAATCTTTTTAACAAGAGCTACGAGTACGACTAGTCTACGAAGTAGGGTACGGAGTACGCATACTTGGATCCATGCCCGGTTCGGGATACCGTATAGGAGCAGTAAGTCCTTACCACTGGTCACTAGCGACGGGATGGAACCAAGCCCCCAGGCTGCTCCCCAAAGAACCTTCATTGTCTGTTGACGGGAGTGTGTTCGTGGTACATCCCGAACCTTCCTTTTTCGACAGGCAGCAGCAGTTTTCATTCCAGGGTCTGCTCTACCATTCCTCACGGCTGAGCTGAGCAGCCCTGAGTGTCCACCGCACAGAAACCGGAGCGGATTTACCTGTATCGGGGTGAGGTCATTTGTGCTCCGTACTATAAGACGACCACTCGTAGAAGGACCGGGCGGGTACACCTTAACCCCGGTCAACTATTGTACTCATAATTTGTTGTCCCCGATTCAATTGCTGGAACTGGAAAAGCAAAGCTGGCAGGCAAGCTACTCCCAGGAGAAAGAGTCCGACTGAATACGGAGCTTGCGTGCCGAGATCCGCACCACCATCGCCGTCTTCACACAGTGCCTTCAGCCGTACTTCTTCTTCTGACTCGTGAACTTCATGTCAACTAGGAAAGAGTGTCATATGTGAATGCGTTGTGAGTAATTGCTGGCCCCTGAGGATGACCGGCTGAGGATCTCGTCATGGTGCAGCAGCGTGTGGCTGCGCGTGGCCACACGCTATAATGTGAGGTGGGAGGGAAAGCGTCTACGCGTAAGAGTAGTGTAGTGTGGCTGGAACCTGCAAGTACATCTCGGTACTCCGTACTCTTCCTATTATTGGTTTTTGATTTGTCGGCCTGTCTTGCTAGCTACAAAATAAGTACTTCGTAGACTCCTCCCTTCGTTCTCGACCAGTATGATCAGCACTGACCTGGTCCCTGCCGTTCACGATGCAAGGTCCTGTGCGCTTTCGGTGGGATGCCATCTTGGCTGGGAGAGTTGAATACTTGGAATTGTGAGAGATGGAAACAAACACGGAGTGTTGGCTACCAAGAACAAGCGCAGACGGTAGAGGCCAGGCTAAAATAACTGGCTGACAGCGAATCCATTGCCGCAACGGATGTCGCACCACCACATGGCCGTCAGGTGTTGCTGGGGGTGCGATGGGGAGAAATGCGGTGTGGATGCTTTCGTACAGCATATTCGGAAATGTGCTGGGAGACCAGCTCCCAAGTACTCCGGACTCCGGACTCTGTGTGCCTCCTCGGCCGTCTGTGGTACTTCGTACTCACCCCCTATTATGACCCTGTGGTCTTGAGTACCAGGGAATGCTCCGCACTTGGTAATAACCGGCCAATTCCGAAGGCACCAAGAATCCGACGCAGCGGGAGGCGTGTGGTAAGAGACCTGTTGGTCATCATCGAACTGCTCTCGATGTGATATACATCGTGATAGCTGGAATTGAGCGAGTGAGACTTGCCTGCAAGATGCCGGCCGGCACGATGTCAAACTGGAGGTCAAGTCAGAGGCACAGTGCAAGACTGTGTGGGCATTTTCTGCAGGCTTGTGGGCTGCAAGTGGGAGGAGATGATCTGCCGCTATTCTTGCGCTAAGGTCGATCAAGAAAGAAGTGATGATGCCTGGGTTTTGGGGAATTATGACTAGCCGGCCTGGGCAATTGGTAGGCTCTTCTCTCGCGCGACCAAGATGCGACAGGGTGCCTGTGCCGTGAATGAGGTGGATATGATGGGGTTGCAACTGTGGGCAATTGAGCGCTGAGGTGATACGGAGTTCTGTTCTCGGTCTGGTCGGAGTCGACCGTCTCCTCATCTCCTCATCTTGTTGAGGGGGGGGTCTCGGCAATGACAATCGAGGGCGTGCGCTGTCTTGTTTGCTATGGGTGACGCCGTCGGCCCAGCCGTCCGATCCTGCCGGCTCACATCACAGCCTGCGGGTGGAGGTCGTTTGACATAGGCGCATACACTTGTGAGGTCACGGTAGCGCAGGTCCGCCAGGCAGGGTGCAGAAGCTGGAAACGGCGTCAGTCGACGACACGACCTAGTGCATTTGTCTGCCGGAGCTAGAATCGTAGATCCAGGGACAGCGGCGGCGCGAAAGGGACTCGAGTGCTGCACAACAATGTCGAGGACGCGAACACGGGTGTGGAGCTGTGCCCGACCATCTCTACTTCGTATGCGTACAAGTATCTCGCTCCCGCCATGCGCCGCACTCCAAACACACGCTAGTGGAACTCGACTAGGGCGTATCAATCAACGGTAGCTCCGGTGCCTCGCTCGTCGGGCCGTCCGGGTCCGTGGACAGGCGGGCAGCGCGGGGCTGCCCTGCTTGAGACCTGTTCTTGTGCGCCGGGACCAGTAGTTCGACCACGTTTATTCTCCGGTTCGTAACACATCGTGCGACTTGCGCTGAATGAAATGGGCTACGCCCTGCTGCTGGACGACTGAAGCGGGTTTTAAGGTTTGACAGTTTGCGATGCGACCCGTACTAAAGGTCGATCACGAGCCGGCGCCAGCAAGGATGGCCATTTAACGGGGCTCCTACTCGTACGCATAGGGCACCGGCGTCACGCCGTCGAAAAGCTTAAAAGTTCAGATGGGTCAAGGGCCAAGCAATTTTCTCTGTATCGCGGTCAGATAAAGGGGGACACTTGTAGCGGGAAATGCCATGCAATATGTCGACGCCGCATCTGCGTAGGTAGATAAGTGGTAGTCAGTCTCTCGCAAAGAGCATCAGCCACTGCACAATCGGTCTGTTCTCCCCCACCTGATCACCTCTCCACCAGTTATCCAAGGGTCGCGAAACATGCCACCGCATATTGGCATGGTGACAACCAGGTCCTGAGCCCGCAAAAGTCGGTCTGGTTTCCACGATAGAGACCAAACCAAGGATTGGATAGGCCTTCGCGTGCGCTTGCCTCTCTCGGGAGAAAAGCATAACATCTCGAAATCCCGCCATCGCTATCGATCGATGTCGCAGGCACATCTCGACAGTGCTGGAGTATGATCGGGAATGGATGGATGCAAACGTATTGCCGATCTAGGCCGCGCATCAGGCTTGAACCTCGAATTCCTGAGTTGCTTGCTGCACGTACTGCGTTGCCCGCAATGCCATTCGAAGTAGAGTCAAGCCTGCGGGTTCGTCGTAAATCCATCCTGCCACCCATGATGGAGGGGCAAGCAGTTTCCGCTCAAAGCTAGTGGACAGAAAAGTTCCTAGCGCCGCCTGTTGGCTTTATCTGGGGAAGGTGCGAATAGCAGGCCGCAAGTGCGAATAAGGTTCCCCACTTCCATCACTCGTACAGCGACGGACCTCTAGATATTGCTGCATGAATGCACTCGGTCCCATTACTTCGTATACGGTTGAGATGTGTCGACACAATTCAATTGATGTGTGTGAGAATTGCCTCACCATTCCGGATACTTGCGAGGCGATCGAGACACTCTCGGCAATCTCTTTTTCGAACTCGCTGCGGATTGCAACAATCGAGTGGTAGATCCGCTACCAATACCGAAGTAGATTGCGCGATCGTCTGAGGCCGGTGTGATCAGGAAGGTTTAGGGCCGCGACCGATGCTTTGGCGACCCAGCTCCTCGGGATAGACTAAAATGGTGCCAAAAAAGCCGGGGATGGGGGGCACAGTGCACTCTGCTAGCTCCTCGCCAACAACGCTTGCGAAACACCAAGCTCGAAAGAGACGGCCAACGATGGATAGGTACACAGAGCGCGACAATCATCTTAACGCGGCGATGCATCGATACCATCATCTTCGTATCGCTCCCGATATGAAAGTGCTTGGGCTCGCATGCGTGTGGTTTCTCCGTTCTCCATTTTTTTTCTGTCGCCCAACGCAGCCATGCTGCCTGGAGGCGTGAGCTGACCGGTGCACGCATACAGCACTTGGAGCCGCCCCGTCCCCAGCTGCGACGGGCAAAGCCAGCCACCACGTGCTGAGCAAGTAAGACGCACAACGATACAAGACCTTGGCACGAGTGTCGTACCCAAAGTTCTCTCACGCTCAGCCTCAGGCCCGGCACTCTGGAAAACGGCGAAAATTGGAGTCCACAGTGAACTTTGATTTTCGTTCAACGGCAGTCTCGCCACATGATATCGACGCATTTGGTTGTGAGTGGGCACAGTACAAAGCTGGCTCAAGGCACGAAGCTTTGTCGGCGAAGTCAGACGTCCACCGCCCGCCGTGATTGGATGCCACAACAAGCACGCAGCCAGGTGCTCCGAGACGAGGAGGGCAGAATGCCACCAAGGCCGAGCCGTGATTCGTTTCGGCTTCCCGGTTCAGCTTTGGATGCAAGTGCTCTGATACGCCCCTCCATATCAAGCCATTGCATGGATCACCTGCCGTAGGTGCGCAGTACGGAAGGTCTCATGAACCCGTCTCTGCAGGTCACACTTGAGCGAGACACCGAGCATTCTGCACACCCCACCAAGGGTTCTCTCCGCATGCAAGTTTGGATGACCACTGAAAATGCCTGGTTCTCCGGGGTTTCCCTGCACGTTCGTAAGCATCTGGTGATGCATACATTCCACTCTACTCCTTACGAGCAGGCGAGGTTTTGAGCGAGGTTTGATGCCATCATGACCTGTTCTCAACACAGTATCTCCGCAACGGCGGAGCACGGTACGGTACAATATTGAATGATTGTGCGCAACACGTTTGATAGGCGCGCACGGAATTTCCCGAATCCTCCCTTCAGGAGGAATCGGGACCCGTGTAGTCGGTGCATGTCCTATGATCGCAGCTCATCATCTGGTCGAAAGTCCCCCATCCCATTCCCCCAAGCAAGCCCAAAGCAAGGGTAAGAATTACTAATGCCCATGTAGCTATCGGTGATCCGGAAGTCGGAGGCTGGGGCTGGGAGGCAACTTTCAAACCCCGCTTGGCAACGGCTTCTGTGAGCAAAGATGGAGACGGGAACGGAGGGCAGAGGCAAGCTTGTTCCTCTTATTCCTGACTAAACGGCATGGAGATGGCGAGGTGCTGTTGAGCCCACCACGCATCACATCACGCGCTGCGGTGGCGAGGCGAGCAATCCGACGGGGTTGGGACACCGCTGTTCTCACGGGTGACGTGGCCAGCGCCGGCAAGTCGTCGACCGGCGACGGCAACTTGTCGACCCCGCTCAGGCCCCTCGAAGTGCAGCAGAAGTAATGGAGCATTTCAAGGTCAAGCCGTTGCATCGCAGGCTTCCCAGGCCTCACAGCCTCGCTTGTAAGCAGGCAGGCCTCTTGGGAAATTGTTTGAATCCTTTCAATCCAGCCAAGCATCAGTTTCCGCCCATCCCAGCCTCCAACAATGGACGGCACATGGATGCTCTTCGGAGCGTAACAGTGGGGCAGGGAGCATGTCGGGGATCATGTGAGGTGCGGTTCTACAGTACGACCTGGATCAGTGCATACTGTACTCGAAGAATTAGGCTCCACCGTTAGGTGTGCAAGGGTGAGGTGAGTGAGAACGACGGCATGGAAGCTTGATGAGGAGGCGTCTTGTACGCATAAAATGTCGCAATGAGATCAAGGGCTGCGAGCTCCCTGCCGGGATCCAGCTGCCTCGTCTCGCTTGCTGTTCATTCACAGTGGCAGCCCGCCACCTTCATCATTCTTTCGCACAATCTCCGCACCTTTTTGCATGTTCGTTGTCTGCATAGGGACATGGGATGCCTGCCCCGCCAACTTGTGGGAGCCCCGTGTACTCGGTACATCCGGAGTACTTGTCGGTCGAAACATTGGGCCGCCTGCATTGGCAATGGAACGGAAATGGAAAAAGCTGGGGAGTAGAAAGCATCTTGCGGTGAGCAAACGGACAAGTCCCACCACGGTACCCGCGTCAGCCGATCAAGGGCCTGCGACTCTGCATGCTGCTTGGGAACGCACATGCTGGGCAGTCACATCCATCTACGCGTATAGCGGCGTATAGCGTAGGTACTCACTCATATGTGCGTGCTTTTGTTCGTTCGTGATTGCATTGCAACCTCGATTCCAAGCAGGTATGCGGCGCGCCAAGTTTGAGGATGGAGAGCCCGGGCTATAACGTGAGCGTATCACTCTCCGGGAATCGTTTACCTCATTGCTCCATCGAGGCGGCAGCCGAGATGACATGTGGCATTCCCGTGGCTCGTTTTCGTATGGAATCTGGTACGGTGCGGGCGGTGCGCGCGCATCTCTACTAATTCCTTTTATTATCTGCGCCTCAGCTGGCTGGGGTGGGTCGGTACAGAATGGGCAGGAAAGCGGCTCGGCGGTGAGGGACTGATTCTGCTCCCTGCTTGCTTCTGCCATGCTGCGTAAAAGACCCAATGCAGTCAATCTCTGTGGCTGGCTGGCATCGATGAAAATGACCATACGCAGTAGAGAAGTCGAGTTTTGACCCCAACAGTAAGCCATGTTT
>CAXKVX010005159.1:0-40000 GCA_964058865.1 Eleocharis quinqueflora
GTTTCTGATCAGAGTTCTTCATTTATGGGTGATAACAATTCAAGAAAACACCACAACACACTTATGCTTCTATGAGAAGTGTTCCTGATCAGAGTTCTTCATTTATGGGTGGTAACCATTAAAGAAAACCCAACAAAGCATCTTATCCTACTACAAGAAGTGTTTCAGATCCGTTTACTTCATTTATGGGTGGTAACTATT
Source organism: Eleocharis quinqueflora (assembly GCA_964058865.1). NCBI lineage: Eukaryota > Viridiplantae > Streptophyta > Magnoliopsida > Poales > Cyperaceae > Eleocharis > Eleocharis quinqueflora. The sequence continues at coordinate 202 of CAXKVX010005159.1, forward strand.
CAAGAAAACACAACAACACACTTATGCTTCTATGAGAAGTTTATCTGATCAGAGTTCTTCATTTATGGGTGGTAACCATTAAAGAAAACACCACATAGTATCTTATCCTACTACGAGAAGTGTTTCAAATCCGTTTACTTCATTTATGGGTGGTAACCATCAAATAAAACACCACAAAGCATCTTATCCTACTACGAGAAGAGTTAAAGATACGTTTACTTCATTTATGGGTGGTAACCATTCAAGAAAACACCACAAAGCACTTATGCTTCTATGAGAAGTGTTTCTGATCAGAGTACTTCATTTATGGGTGGTAACCATTCAAGAAAACACCACAAACACTCGTGCTTCTATGAGAAGTGTTTCTGATCGGAGTACAGCATTTATGGGTGGTAACCATTAAAAAAACACCAAAAATCATCTTATCCTTCATGAGAAGTGTTTTCAGATCCGTTTATTTCATTTATGGGTGGTAACCAATCAAGAAAACACAACAACACCCTTATGCTTCTATGAGAAGTGTTTCTGATCAGAGTTCTTTATTTATGGGTGGTAACATTAAAGAAAACACCACAAAACATCTTATCCTACTACGAGAAGAGTTTCAGATCCGTTTACTTCATTTATGCGTGGTAACCATTCAAGAAAACACCACTAAGCACTTACGCTTTTATGAGAAGTGTTCTGATCAGAGTACTTCATTTATGGGTGATAACCATTAAGAAAACACTACAAAGCATCTTATCCTACTACGAGAAGAGTTTCAGATATGTTTACTTCAATTATGGGTGGTAACCATTCAAGTAAACACCATAAAACACTTATGCTTATATGAGAAGTGTTTCTGATCAGAGTACTTCATTTACGGATGATAACCATTAAAAAAACCCACAAGCATCTTATCCTACTACAAGGAGTGTTTCAGACCTGTTTACTTCATTTGTAGGTGGTAACCATTCAAGAAAACACCACAAACACTCATGCTTCTAAGAGATGTGTTTCTGATCAGAGTACTTCATTTATGGGTGATAACCATTCACTAAAACACCACAAAACACTTATGCTTCTATGATAAGTGTTTCTGATCAGAGTTCTTCATTTATGGGTGGCAACCATTAAAGAAAACTCCACATAGCATCTTATCCTACTACGAGAAGTGTTTCAAATCCGTTTACTTCATTTATGGGTGGTAACCATTAAATAAAACACCACAACACACTTATGCTTCTATGAGAAGTGTTTCTGATTTGAGTTCTTCATTTATGGGTAATAACAATTAAGAAAACACTACAAAACATTTTATCTTATTACGTGGAGTGTTTTAGATCCGTTTACGTCATTTTTGGGTGGTAACCATTCAAGAAAACACTACAAAGCACTGATGCTTCTATGAGAAGTGTTTCTGATCAGAGTTCTTCATTTATGGGTGGTAACCATTAATGAAAACACAACAATGCTTCTTATCTTACTAAGAGAAGTGTTTCAGATCCGTTTACTATATTTATGGGTGGTAACCATTCGAGAAAACAGAACAACCCACCTATGCTTCCATGAGAAGTGTTTCTGATCGGAGTTCTTCATTTCTGGGTGGTAACCATTAAAAAAAACACCACAAATCATTTTATCCTACTACGACAAGTGTTTTAGATCCGTTTACTTCATTTATGGGTGGTAACCATTCAATAAAACACCACAACACACTTATGCTTCTATGGGAAGTGTTTCTGATCAGAGTATTTCATTTATGGGTGGTAACCATTCAATAAAACACCACAAAACAATTAAGCTTCTATGATAAGTGTTTCTGATCAGAGTTCTTCATTTATGGGTGATAACAATTCAAGAAAACACCACAACACACTTATGCTTCTATGAGAAGTGTTCCTGATCAGAGTTCTTCATTTATGGGTGGTAACCATTAAAGAAAACCCAACAAAGCATCTTATCCTACTACAAGAAGTGTTTCAGATCCGTTTACTTCATTTATGGGTGGTAACTATTCAAGAAAACACAACAACACACTTATGCTTCTATGAGAAGTTTATCTGATCAGAGTTCTTCATTTATGGGTGGTAACCATTAAAGAAAACACCACATAGTATCTTATCCTACTACGAGAAGTGTTTCAAATCCGTTTACTTCATTTATGGGTGGTAACCATCAAATAAAACACCACAAAGCATCTTATCCTACTACGAGAAGAGTTAAAGATACGTTTACTTCATTTATGGGTGGTAACCATTCAAGAAAACACCACAAAGCACTTATGCTTCTATGAGAAGTGTTTCTGATCAGAGTACTTCATTTATGGGTGGTAACCATTCAAGAAAACACCACAAACACTCGTGCTTCTATGAGAAGTGTTTCTGATCGGAGTACAGCATTTATGGGTGGTAACCATTAAAAAAACACCAAAAATCATCTTATCCTTCTATGAGAAGTGTTTCAGATCCGTTTATTTCATTTATGGGTGGTAACCAATCAAGAAAACACAACAACACCCTTATGCTTCTATGAGAAGTGTTTCTGATCAGAGTTCTTTATTTATGGGTGGTAACATTAAAGAAAACACCACAAAACATCTTATCCTACTACGAGAAGAGTTTCAGATCCGTTTACTTCATTTATGCGTGGTAACCATTCAAGAAAACACCACTAAGCACTTACGCTTTTATGAGAAGTGTTCTGATCAGAGTACTTCATTTATGGGTGATAACCATTAAGAAAACACTACAAAGCATCTTATCCTACTACGAGAAGAGTTTCAGATATGTTTACTTCAATTATGGGTGGTAACCATTCAAGTAAACACCATAAAACACTTATGCTTATATGAGAAGTGTTTCTGATCAGAGTACTTCATTTACGGATGATAACCATTAAAAAAACCCACAAGCATCTTATCCTACTACAAGGAGTGTTTCAGACCTGTTTACTTCATTTGTAGGTGGTAACCATTCAAGAAAACACCACAAACACTCATGCTTCTAAGAGATGTGTTTCTGATCAGAGTACTTCATTTATGGGTGATAACCATTCACTAAAACACCACAAAACACTTATGCTTCTATGATAAGTGTTTCTGATCAGAGTTCTTCATTTATGGGTGGCAACCATTAAAGAAAACTCCACATAGCATCTTATCCTACTACGAGAAGTGTTTCAAATCCGTTTACTTCATTTATGGGTGGTAACCATTAAATAAAACACCACAACACACTTATGCTTCTATGAGAAGTGTTTCTGATTTGAGTTCTTCATTTATGGGTAATAACAATTAAGAAAACACTACAAAACATTTTATCTTATTACGTGGAGTGTTTTAGATCCGTTTACGTCATTTTTGGGTGGTAACCATTCAAGAAAACACTACAAAGCACTGATGCTTCTATGAGAAGTGTTTCTGATCAGAGTTCTTCATTTATGGGTGGTAACCATTAATGAAAACACAACAATGCTTCTTATCTTACTAAGAGAAGTGTTTCAGATCCGTTTACTATATTTATGGGTGGTAACCATTCGAGAAAACAGAACAACCCACCTATGCTTCCATGAGAAGTGTTTCTGATCGGAGTTCTTCATTTCTGGGTGGTAACCATTAAAAAAAACACCACAAATCATTTTATCCTACTACGACAAGTGTTTTAGATCCGTTTACTTCATTTATGGGTGGTAACCATTCAATAAAACACCACAACACACTTATGCTTCTATGGGAAGTGTTTCTGATCAGAGTATTTCATTTATGGGTGGTAACCATTCAATAAAACACCACAAAACAATTAAGCTTCTATGATAAGTGTTTCTGATCAGAGTTCTTCATTTATGGGTGATAACAATTCAAGAAAACACCACAACACACTTATGCTTCTATGAGAAGTGTTCCTGATCAGAGTTCTTCATTTATGGGTGGTAACCATTAAAGAAAACCCAACAAAGCATCTTATCCTACTACAAGAAGTGTTTCAGATCCGTTTACTTCATTTATGGGTGGTAACTATTCAAGAAAACACAACAACACACTTATGCTTCTATGAGAAGTTTATCTGATCAGAGTTCTTCATTTATGGGTGGTAACCATTAAAGAAAACACCACATAGTATCTTATCCTACTACGAGAAGTGTTTCAAATCCGTTTACTTCATTTATGGGTGGTAACCATCAAATAAAACACCACAAAGCATCTTATCCTACTACGAGAAGAGTTAAAGATACGTTTACTTCATTTATGGGTGGTAACCATTCAAGAAAACACCACAAAGCACTTATGCTTCTATGAGAAGTGTTTCTGATCAGAGTACTTCATTTATGGGTGGTAACCATTCAAGAAAACACCACAAACACTCGTGCTTCTATGAGAAGTGTTTCTGATCGGAGTACAGCATTTATGGGTGGTAACCATTAAAAAAACACCAAAAATCATCTTATCCTTCTATGAGAAGTGTTTCAGATCCGTTTATTTCATTTATGGGTGGTAACCAATCAAGAAAACACAACAACACCCTTATGCTTCTATGAGAAGTGTTTCTGATCAGAGTTCTTTATTTATGGGTGGTAACATTAAAGAAAACACCACAAAACATCTTATCCTACTACGAGAAGAGTTTCAGATCCGTTTACTTCATTTATGCGTGGTAACCATTCAAGAAAACACCACTAAGCACTTACGCTTTTATGAGAAGTGTTCTGATCAGAGTACTTCATTTATGGGTGATAACCATTAAGAAAACACTACAAAGCATCTTATCCTACTACGAGAAGAGTTTCAGATATGTTTACTTCAATTATGGGTGGTAACCATTCAAGTAAACACCATAAAACACTTATGCTTATATGAGAAGTGTTTCTGATCAGAGTACTTCATTTACGGATGATAACCATTAAAAAAACCCACAAGCATCTTATCCTACTACAAGGAGTGTTTCAGACCTGTTTACTTCATTTGTAGGTGGTAACCATTCAAGAAAACACCACAAACACTCATGCTTCTAAGAGATGTGTTTCTGATCAGAGTACTTCATTTATGGGTGATAACCATTCACTAAAACACCACAAAACACTTATGCTTCTATGATAAGTGTTTCTGATCAGAGTTCTTCATTTATGGGTGGCAACCATTAAAGAAAACTCCACATAGCATCTTATCCTACTACGAGAAGTGTTTCAAATCCGTTTACTTCATTTATGGGTGGTAACCATTAAATAAAACACCACAACACACTTATGCTTCTATGAGAAGTGTTTCTGATTTGAGTTCTTCATTTATGGGTAATAACAATTAAGAAAACACTACAAAACATTTTATCTTATTACGTGGAGTGTTTTAGATCCGTTTACGTCATTTTTGGGTGGTAACCATTCAAGAAAACACTACAAAGCACTGATGCTTCTATGAGAAGTGTTTCTGATCAGAGTTCTTCATTTATGGGTGGTAACCATTAATGAAAACACAACAATGCTTCTTATCTTACTAAGAGAAGTGTTTCAGATCCGTTTACTATATTTATGGGTGGTAACCATTCGAGAAAACAGAACAACCCACCTATGCTTCCATGAGAAGTGTTTCTGATCGGAGTTCTTCATTTCTGGGTGGTAACCATTAAAAAAAACACCACAAATCATTTTATCCTACTACGACAAGTGTTTTAGATCCGTTTACTTCATTTATGGGTGGTAACCATTCAATAAAACACCACAACACACTTATGCTTCTATGGGAAGTGTTTCTGATCAGAGTATTTCATTTATGGGTGGTAACCATTCAATAAAACACCACAAAACAATTAAGCTTCTATGATAAGTGTTTCTGATCAGAGTTCTTCATTTATGGGTGATAACAATTCAAGAAAACACCACAACACACTTATGCTTCTATGAGAAGTGTTCCTGATCAGAGTTCTTCATTTATGGGTGGTAACCATTAAAGAAAACCCAACAAAGCATCTTATCCTACTACAAGAAGTGTTTCAGATCCGTTTACTTCATTTATGGGTGGTAACTATTCAAGAAAACACAACAACACACTTATGCTTCTATGAGAAGTTTATCTGATCAGAGTTCTTCATTTATGGGTGGTAACCATTAAAGAAAACACCACATAGTATCTTATCCTACTACGAGAAGTGTTTCAAATCCGTTTACTTCATTTATGGGTGGTAACCATCAAATAAAACACCACAAAGCATCTTATCCTACTACGAGAAGAGTTAAAGATACGTTTACTTCATTTATGGGTGGTAACCATTCAAGAAAACACCACAAAGCACTTATGCTTCTATGAGAAGTGTTTCTGATCAGAGTACTTCATTTATGGGTGGTAACCATTCAAGAAAACACCACAAACACTCGTGCTTCTATGAGAAGTGTTTCTGATCGGAGTACAGCATTTATGGGTGGTAACCATTAAAAAAACACCAAAAATCATCTTATCCTTCTATGAGAAGTGTTTCAGATCCGTTTATTTCATTTATGGGTGGTAACCAATCAAGAAAACACAACAACACCCTTATGCTTCTATGAGAAGTGTTTCTGATCAGAGTTCTTTATTTATGGGTGGTAACATTAAAGAAAACACCACAAAACATCTTATCCTACTACGAGAAGAGTTTCAGATCCGTTTACTTCATTTATGCGTGGTAACCATTCAAGAAAACACCACTAAGCACTTACGCTTTTATGAGAAGTGTTCTGATCAGAGTACTTCATTTATGGGTGATAACCATTAAGAAAACACTACAAAGCATCTTATCCTACTACGAGAAGAGTTTCAGATATGTTTACTTCAATTATGGGTGGTAACCATTCAAGTAAACACCATAAAACACTTATGCTTATATGAGAAGTGTTTCTGATCAGAGTACTTCATTTACGGATGATAACCATTAAAAAAACCCACAAGCATCTTATCCTACTACAAGGAGTGTTTCAGACCTGTTTACTTCATTTGTAGGTGGTAACCATTCAAGAAAACACCACAAACACTCATGCTTCTAAGAGATGTGTTTCTGATCAGAGTACTTCATTTATGGGTGATAACCATTCACTAAAACACCACAAAACACTTATGCTTCTATGATAAGTGTTTCTGATCAGAGTTCTTCATTTATGGGTGGCAACCATTAAAGAAAACTCCACATAGCATCTTATCCTACTACGAGAAGTGTTTCAAATCCGTTTACTTCATTTATGGGTGGTAACCATTAAATAAAACACCACAACACACTTATGCTTCTATGAGAAGTGTTTCTGATTTGAGTTCTTCATTTATGGGTAATAACAATTAAGAAAACACTACAAAACATTTTATCTTATTACGTGGAGTGTTTTAGATCCGTTTACGTCATTTTTGGGTGGTAACCATTCAAGAAAACACTACAAAGCACTGATGCTTCTATGAGAAGTGTTTCTGATCAGAGTTCTTCATTTATGGGTGGTAACCATTAATGAAAACACAACAATGCTTCTTATCTTACTAAGAGAAGTGTTTCAGATCCGTTTACTATATTTATGGGTGGTAACCATTCGAGAAAACAGAACAACCCACCTATGCTTCCATGAGAAGTGTTTCTGATCGGAGTTCTTCATTTCTGGGTGGTAACCATTAAAAAAAACACCACAAATCATTTTATCCTACTACGACAAGTGTTTTAGATCCGTTTACTTCATTTATGGGTGGTAACCATTCAATAAAACACCACAACACACTTATGCTTCTATGGGAAGTGTTTCTGATCAGAGTATTTCATTTATGGGTGGTAACCATTCAATAAAACACCACAAAACAATTAAGCTTCTATGATAAGTGTTTCTGATCAGAGTTCTTCATTTATGGGTGATAACAATTCAAGAAAACACCACAACACACTTATGCTTCTATGAGAAGTGTTCCTGATCAGAGTTCTTCATTTATGGGTGGTAACCATTAAAGAAAACCCAACAAAGCATCTTATCCTACTACAAGAAGTGTTTCAGATCCGTTTACTTCATTTATGGGTGGTAACTATTCAAGAAAACACAACAACACACTTATGCTTCTATGAGAAGTTTATCTGATCAGAGTTCTTCATTTATGGGTGGTAACCATTAAAGAAAACACCACATAGTATCTTATCCTACTACGAGAAGTGTTTCAAATCCGTTTACTTCATTTATGGGTGGTAACCATCAAATAAAACACCACAAAGCATCTTATCCTACTACGAGAAGAGTTAAAGATACGTTTACTTCATTTATGGGTGGTAACCATTCAAGAAAACACCACAAAGCACTTATGCTTCTATGAGAAGTGTTTCTGATCAGAGTACTTCATTTATGGGTGGTAACCATTCAAGAAAACACCACAAACACTCGTGCTTCTATGAGAAGTGTTTCTGATCGGAGTACAGCATTTATGGGTGGTAACCATTAAAAAAACACCAAAAATCATCTTATCCTTCTATGAGAAGTGTTTCAGATCCGTTTATTTCATTTATGGGTGGTAACCAATCAAGAAAACACAACAACACCCTTATGCTTCTATGAGAAGTGTTTCTGATCAGAGTTCTTTATTTATGGGTGGTAACATTAAAGAAAACACCACAAAACATCTTATCCTACTACGAGAAGAGTTTCAGATCCGTTTACTTCATTTATGCGTGGTAACCATTCAAGAAAACACCACTAAGCACTTACGCTTTTATGAGAAGTGTTCTGATCAGAGTACTTCATTTATGGGTGATAACCATTAAGAAAACACTACAAAGCATCTTATCCTACTACGAGAAGAGTTTCAGATATGTTTACTTCAATTATGGGTGGTAACCATTCAAGTAAACACCATAAAACACTTATGCTTATATGAGAAGTGTTTCTGATCAGAGTACTTCATTTACGGATGATAACCATTAAAAAAACCCACAAGCATCTTATCCTACTACAAGGAGTGTTTCAGACCTGTTTACTTCATTTGTAGGTGGTAACCATTCAAGAAAACACCACAAACACTCATGCTTCTAAGAGATGTGTTTCTGATCAGAGTACTTCATTTATGGGTGATAACCATTCACTAAAACACCACAAAACACTTATGCTTCTATGATAAGTGTTTCTGATCAGAGTTCTTCATTTATGGGTGGCAACCATTAAAGAAAACTCCACATAGCATCTTATCCTACTACGAGAAGTGTTTCAAATCCGTTTACTTCATTTATGGGTGGTAACCATTAAATAAAACACCAAAACACACTTATGCTTCTATGAGAAGTGTTTCTGATTTGAGTTCTTCATTTATGGGTAATAACAATTAAGAAAACACTACAAAACATTTTATCTTATTACGTGGAGTGTTTTAGATCCGTTTACGTCATTTTTGGGTGGTAACCATTCAAGAAAACACTACAAAGCACTGATGCTTCTATGAGAAGTGTTTCTGATCAGAGTTCTTCATTTATGGGTGGTAACCATTAATGAAAACACAACAATGCTTCTTATCATACTAAGAGAAGTGTTTCAGATCCGTTTACTATATTTATGGGTGGTAACCATTCGAGAAAACAGAACAACCCACTTATGCTTCCATGAGAAGTGTTTCTGATCGGAGTTCTTCATTTCTGGGTGGTAACCATTAAAAAAAACACCACAAATCATTTTATCCTACTACGACAAGTGTTTTAGATCCGTTTACTTCATTTATGGGTGGTAACCATTCAATAAAACACCACAACACACTTATGCTTCTATGGGAAGTGTTTCTGATCAGAGTATTTCATTTATGGGTGGTAACCATTCAATAAAACACCACAAAACAATTAAGCTTCTATGATAAGTGTTTCTGATCAGAGTTCTTCATTTATGGGTGATAACAATTCAAGAAAACACCACAACACACTTATGCTTCTATGAGAAGTGTTCCTGATCAGAGTTCTTCATTTATGGGTGGTAACCATTAAAGAAAACCCAACAAAGCATCTTATCCTACTACAAGAAGTGTTTCAGATCCGTTTACTTCATTTATGGGTGGTAACTATTCAAGAAAACACAACAACACACTTATGCTTCTATGAGAAGTTTATCTGATCAGAGTTCTTCATTTATGGGTGGTAACCATTAAAGAAAACACCACATAGTATCTTATCCTACTACGAGAAGTGTTTCAAATCCGTTTACTTCATTTATGGGTGGTAACCATCAAATAAAACACCACAAAGCATCTTATCCTACTACGAGAAGAGTTAAAGATACGTTTACTTCATTTATGGGTGGTAACCATTCAAGAAAACACCACAAAGCACTTATGCTTCTATGAGAAGTGTTTCTGATCAGAGTACTTCATTTATGGGTGGTAACCATTCAAGAAAACACCACAAACACTCGTGCTTCTATGAGAAGTGTTTCTGATCGGAGTACAGCATTTATGGGTGGTAACCATTAAAAAAACACCAAAAATCATCTTATCCTTCTATGAGAAGTGTTTCAGATCCGTTTATTTCATTTATGGGTGGTAACCAATCAAGAAAACACAACAACACCCTTATGCTTCTATGAGAAGTGTTTCTGATCAGAGTTCTTTATTTATGGGTGGTAACATTAAAGAAAACACCACAAAACATCTTATCCTACTACGAGAAGAGTTTCAGATCCGTTTACTTCATTTATGCGTGGTAACCATTCAAGAAAACACCACTAAGCACTTACGCTTTTATGAGAAGTGTTCTGATCAGAGTACTTCATTTATGGGTGATAACCATTAAGAAAACACTACAAAGCATCTTATCCTACTACGAGAAGAGTTTCAGATATGTTTACTTCAATTATGGGTGGTAACCATTCAAGTAAACACCATAAAACACTTATGCTTATATGAGAAGTGTTTCTGATCAGAGTACTTCATTTACGGATGATAACCATTAAAAAAACCCACAAGCATCTTATCCTACTACAAGGAGTGTTTCAGACCTGTTTACTTCATTTGTAGGTGGTAACCATTCAAGAAAACACCACAAACACTCATGCTTCTAAGAGATGTGTTTCTGATCAGAGTACTTCATTTATGGGTGATAACCATTCACTAAAACACCACAAAACACTTATGCTTCTATGATAAGTGTTTCTGATCAGAGTTCTTCATTTATGGGTGGCAACCATTAAAGAAAACTCCACATAGCATCTTATCCTACTACGAGAAGTGTTTCAAATCCGTTTACTTCATTTATGGGTGGTAACCATTAAATAAAACACCACAACACACTTATGCTTCTATGAGAAGTGTTTCTGATTTGAGTTCTTCATTTATGGGTAATAACAATTAAGAAAACACTACAAAACATTTTATCTTATTACGTGGAGTGTTTTAGATCCGTTTACGTCATTTTTGGGTGGTAACCATTCAAGAAAACACTACAAAGCACTGATGCTTCTATGAGAAGTGTTTCTGATCAGAGTTCTTCATTTATGGGTGGTAACCATTAATGAAAACACAACAATGCTTCTTATCATACTAAGAGAAGTGTTTCAGATCCGTTTACTATATTTATGGGTGGTAACCATTCGAGAAAACAGAACAACCCACTTATGCTTCCATGAGAAGTGTTTCTGATCGGAGTTCTTCATTTCTGGGTGGTAACCATTAAAAAAAACACCACAAATCATTTTATCCTACTACGACAAGTGTTTTAGATCCGTTTACTTCATTTATGGGTGGTAACCATTCAATAAAACACCACAACACACTTATGCTTCTATGGGAAGTGTTTCTGATCAGAGTATTTCATTTATGGGTGGTAACCATTCAATAAAACACCACAAAACAATTAAGCTTCTATGATAAGTGTTTCTGATCAGAGTTCTTCATTTATGGGTGATAACAATTCAAGAAAACACCACAACACACTTATGCTTCTATGAGAAGTGTTCCTGATCAGAGTTCTTCATTTATGGGTGGTAACCATTAAAGAAAACCCAACAAAGCATCTTATCCTACTACAAGAAGTGTTTCAGATCCGTTTACTTCATTTATGGGTGGTAACTATTCAAGAAAACACAACAACACACTTATGCTTCTATGAGAAGTTTATCTGATCAGAGTTCTTCATTTATGGGTGGTAACCATTAAAGAAAACACCACATAGTATCTTATCCTACTACGAGAAGTGTTTCAAATCCGTTTACTTCATTTATGGGTGGTAACCATCAAATAAAACACCACAAAGCATCTTATCCTACTACGAGAAGAGTTAAAGATACGTTTACTTCATTTATGGGTGGTAACCATTCAAGAAAACACCACAAAGCACTTATGCTTCTATGAGAAGTGTTTCTGATCAGAGTACTTCATTTATGGGTGGTAACCATTCAAGAAAACACCACAAACACTCGTGCTTCTATGAGAAGTGTTTCTGATCGGAGTACAGCATTTATGGGTGGTAACCATTAAAAAAACACCAAAAATCATCTTATCCTTCTATGAGAAGTGTTTCAGATCCGTTTATTTCATTTATGGGTGGTAACCAATCAAGAAAACACAACAACACCCTTATGCTTCTATGAGAAGTGTTTCTGATCAGAGTTCTTTATTTATGGGTGGTAACATTAAAGAAAACACCACAAAACATCTTATCCTACTACGAGAAGAGTTTCAGATCCGTTTACTTCATTTATGCGTGGTAACCATTCAAGAAAACACCACTAAGCACTTACGCTTTTATGAGAAGTGTTCTGATCAGAGTACTTCATTTATGGGTGATAACCATTAAGAAAACACTACAAAGCATCTTATCCTACTAAGAGAAGAGTTTCAGATATGTTTACTTCAATTATGGGTGGTAACCATTCAAGTAAACACCATAAAACACTTATGCTTATATGAGAAGTGTTTCTGATCAGAGTACTTCATTTACGGATGATAACCATTAAAAAAACCCACAAGCATCTTATCCTACTACAAGGAGTGTTTCAGACCTGTTTACTTCATTTGTAGGTGGTAACCATTCAAGAAAACACCACAAACACTCATGCTTCTAAGAGATGTGTTTCTGATCAGAGTACTTCATTTATGGGTGATAACCATTCACTAAAACACCACAAAACACTTATGCTTCTATGATAAGTGTTTCTGATCAGAGTTCTTCATTTATGGGTGGCAACCATTAAAGAAAACTCCACATAGCATCTTATCCTACTACGAGAAGTGTTTCAAATCCGTTTACTTCATTTATGGGTGGTAACCATTAAATAAAACACCACAACACACTTATGCTTCTATGAGAAGTGTTTCTGATTTGAGTTCTTCATTTATGGGTAATAACAATTAAGAAAACACTACAAAACATTTTATCTTATTACGTGGAGTGTTTTAGATCCGTTTACGTCATTTTTGGGTGGTAACCATTCAAGAAAACACTACAAAGCACTGATGCTTCTATGAGAAGTGTTTCTGATCAGAGTTCTTCATTTATGGGTGGTAACCATTAATGAAAACACAACAATGCTTCTTATCATACTAAGAGAAGTGTTTCAGATCCGTTTACTATATTTATGGGTGGTAACCATTCGAGAAAACAGAACAACCCACTTATGCTTCCATGAGAAGTGTTTCTGATCGGAGTTCTTCATTTCTGGGTGGTAACCATTAAAAAAAACACCACAAATCATTTTATCCTACTACGACAAGTGTTTTAGATCCGTTTACTTCATTTATGGGTGGTAACCATTCAATAAAACACCACAACACACTTATGCTTCTATGGGAAGTGTTTCTGATCAGAGTATTTCATTTATGGGTGGTAACCATTCAATAAAACACCACAAAACAATTAAGCTTCTATGATAAGTGTTTCTGATCAGAGTTCTTCATTTATGGGTGATAACAATTCAAGAAAACACCACAACACACTTATGCTTCTATGAGAAGTGTTCCTGATCAGAGTTCTTCATTTATGGGTGGTAACCATTAAAGAAAACCCAACAAAGCATCTTATCCTACTACAAGAAGTGTTTCAGATCCGTTTACTTCATTTATGGGTGGTAACTATTCAAGAAAACACAACAACACACTTATGCTTCTATGAGAAGTTTATCTGATCAGAGTTCTTCATTTATGGGTGGTAACCATTAAAGAAAACACCACATAGTATCTTATCCTACTACGAGAAGTGTTTCAAATCCGTTTACTTCATTTATGGGTGGTAACCATCAAATAAAACACCACAAAGCATCTTATCCTACTACGAGAAGAGTTAAAGATACGTTTACTTCATTTATGGGTGGTAACCATTCAAGAAAACACCACAAAGCACTTATGCTTCTATGAGAAGTGTTTCTGATCAGAGTACTTCATTTATGGGTGGTAACCATTCAAGAAAACACCACAAACACTCGTGCTTCTATGAGAAGTGTTTCTGATCGGAGTACAGCATTTATGGGTGGTAACCATTAAAAAAACACCAAAAATCATCTTATCCTTCTATGAGAAGTGTTTCAGATCCGTTTATTTCATTTATGGGTGGTAACCAATCAAGAAAACACAACAACACCCTTATGCTTCTATGAGAAGTGTTTCTGATCAGAGTTCTTTATTTATGGGTGGTAACATTAAAGAAAACACCACAAAACATCTTATCCTACTACGAGAAGAGTTTCAGATCCGTTTACTTCATTTATGCGTGGTAACCATTCAAGAAAACACCACTAAGCACTTACGCTTTTATGAGAAGTGTTCTGATCAGAGTACTTCATTTATGGGTGATAACCATTAAGAAAACACTACAAAGCATCTTATCCTACTACGAGAAGAGTTTCAGATATGTTTACTTCAATTATGGGTGGTAACCATTCAAGTAAACACCATAAAACACTTATGCTTATATGAGAAGTGTTTCTGATCAGAGTACTTCATTTACGGATGATAACCATTAAAAAAACCCACAAGCATCTTATCCTACTACAAGGAGTGTTTCAGACCTGTTTACTTCATTTGTAGGTGGTAACCATTCAAGAAAACACCACAAACACTCATGCTTCTAAGAGATGTGTTTCTGATCAGAGTACTTCATTTATGGGTGATAACCATTCACTAAAACACCACAAAACACTTATGCTTCTATGATAAGTGTTTCTGATCAGAGTTCTTCATTTATGGGTGGCAACCATTAAAGAAAACTCCACATAGCATCTTATCCTACTACGAGAAGTGTTTCAAATCCGTTTACTTCATTTATGGGTGGTAACCATTAAATAAAACACCACAACACACTTATGCTTCTATGAGAAGTGTTTCTGATTTGAGTTCTTCATTTATGGGTAATAACAATTAAGAAAACACTACAAAACATTTTATCTTATTACGTGGAGTGTTTTAGATCCGTTTACGTCATTTTTGGGTGGTAACCATTCAAGAAAACACTACAAAGCACTGATGCTTCTATGAGAAGTGTTTCTGATCAGAGTTCTTCATTTATGGGTGGTAACCATTAATGAAAACACAACAATGCTTCTTATCATACTAAGAGAAGTGTTTCAGATCCGTTTACTATATTTATGGGTGGTAACCATTCGAGAAAACAGAACAACCCACTTATGCTTCCATGAGAAGTGTTTCTGATCGGAGTTCTTCATTTCTGGGTGGTAACCATTAAAAAAAACACCACAAATCATTTTATCCTACTACGACAAGTGTTTTAGATCCGTTTACTTCATTTATGGGTGGTAACCATTCAATAAAACACCACAACACACTTATGCTTCTATGGGAAGTGTTTCTGATCAGAGTATTTCATTTATGGGTGGTAACCATTCAATAAAACACCACAAAACAATTAAGCTTCTATGATAAGTGTTTCTGATCAGAGTTCTTCATTTATGGGTGATAACAATTCAAGAAAACACCACAACACACTTATGCTTCTATGAGAAGTGTTCCTGATCAGAGTTCTTCATTTATGGGTGGTAACCATTAAAGAAAACCCAACAAAGCATCTTATCCTACTACAAGAAGTGTTTCAGATCCGTTTACTTCATTTATGGGTGGTAACTATTCAAGAAAACACAACAACACACTTATGCTTCTATGAGAAGTTTATCTGATCAGAGTTCTTCATTTATGGGTGGTAACCATTAAAGAAAACACCACATAGTATCTTATCCTACTACGAGAAGTGTTTCAAATCCGTTTACTTCATTTATGGGTGGTAACCATCAAATAAAACACCACAAAGCATCTTATCCTACTACGAGAAGAGTTAAAGATACGTTTACTTCATTTATGGGTGGTAACCATTCAAGAAAACACCACAAAGCACTTATGCTTCTATGAGAAGTGTTTCTGATCAGAGTACTTCATTTATGGGTGGTAACCATTCAAGAAAACACCACAAACACTCGTGCTTCTATGAGAAGTGTTTCTGATCGGAGTACAGCATTTATGGGTGGTAACCATTAAAAAAACACCAAAAATCATCTTATCCTTCTATGAGAAGTGTTTCAGATCCGTTTATTTCATTTATGGGTGGTAACCAATCAAGAAAACACAACAACACCCTTATGCTTCTATGAGAAGTGTTTCTGATCAGAGTTCTTTATTTATGGGTGGTAACATTAAAGAAAACACCACAAAACATCTTATCCTACTACGAGAAGAGTTTCAGATCCGTTTACTTCATTTATGCGTGGTAACCATTCAAGAAAACACCACTAAGCACTTACGCTTTTATGAGAAGTGTTCTGATCAGAGTACTTCATTTATGGGTGATAACCATTAAGAAAACACTACAAAGCATCTTATCCTACTAAGAGAAGAGTTTCAGATATGTTTACTTCAATTATGGGTGGTAACCATTCAAGTAAACACCATAAAACACTTATGCTTATATGAGAAGTGTTTCTGATCAGAGTACTTCATTTACGGATGATAACCATTAAAAAAACCCACAAGCATCTTATCCTACTACAAGGAGTGTTTCAGACCTGTTTACTTCATTTGTAGGTGGTAACCATTCAAGAAAACACCACAAACACTCATGCTTCTAAGAGATGTGTTTCTGATCAGAGTACTTCATTTATGGGTGATAACCATTCACTAAAACACCACAAAACACTTATGCTTCTATGATAAGTGTTTCTGATCAGAGTTCTTCATTTATGGGTGGCAACCATTAAAGAAAACTCCACATAGCATCTTATCCTACTACGAGAAGTGTTTCAAATCCGTTTACTTCATTTATGGGTGGTAACCATTAAATAAAACACCACAACACACTTATGCTTCTATGAGAAGTGTTTCTGATTTGAGTTCTTCATTTATGGGTAATAACAATTAAGAAAACACTACAAAACATTTTATCTTATTACGTGGAGTGTTTTAGATCCGTTTACGTCATTTTTGGGTGGTAACCATTCAAGAAAACACTACAAAGCACTGATGCTTCTATGAGAAGTGTTTCTGATCAGAGTTCTTCATTTATGGGTGGTAACCATTAATGAAAACACAACAATGCTTCTTATCATACTAAGAGAAGTGTTTCAGATCCGTTTACTATATTTATGGGTGGTAACCATTCGAGAAAACAGAACAACCCACTTATGCTTCCATGAGAAGTGTTTCTGATCGGAGTTCTTCATTTCTGGGTGGTAACCATTAAAAAAAACACCACAAATCATTTTATCCTACTACGACAAGTGTTTTAGATCCGTTTACTTCATTTATGGGTGGTAACCATTCAATAAAACACCACAACACACTTATGCTTCTATGGGAAGTGTTTCTGATCAGAGTATTTCATTTATGGGTGGTAACCATTCAATAAAACACCACAAAACAATTAAGCTTCTATGATAAGTGTTTCTGATCAGAGTTCTTCATTTATGGGTGATAACAATTCAAGAAAACACCACAACACACTTATGCTTCTATGAGAAGTGTTCCTGATCAGAGTTCTTCATTTATGGGTGGTAACCATTAAAGAAAACCCAACAAAGCATCTTATCCTACTACAAGAAGTGTTTCAGATCCGTTTACTTCATTTATGGGTGGTAACTATTCAAGAAAACACAACAACACACTTATGCTTCTATGAGAAGTTTATCTGATCAGAGTTCTTCATTTATGGGTGGTAACCATTAAAGAAAACACCACATAGTATCTTATCCTACTACGAGAAGTGTTTCAAATCCGTTTACTTCATTTATGGGTGGTAACCATCAAATAAAACACCACAAAGCATCTTATCCTACTACGAGAAGAGTTAAAGATACGTTTACTTCATTTATGGGTGGTAACCATTCAAGAAAACACCACAAAGCACTTATGCTTCTATGAGAAGTGTTTCTGATCAGAGTACTTCATTTATGGGTGGTAACCATTCAAGAAAACACCACAAACACTCGTGCTTCTATGAGAAGTGTTTCTGATCGGAGTACAGCATTTATGGGTGGTAACCATTAAAAAAACACCAAAAATCATCTTATCCTTCTATGAGAAGTGTTTCAGATCCGTTTATTTCATTTATGGGTGGTAACCAATCAAGAAAACACAACAACACCCTTATGCTTCTATGAGAAGTGTTTCTGATCAGAGTTCTTTATTTATGGGTGGTAACATTAAAGAAAACACCACAAAACATCTTATCCTACTACGAGAAGAGTTTCAGATCCGTTTACTTCATTTATGCGTGGTAACCATTCAAGAAAACACCACTAAGCACTTACGCTTTTATGAGAAGTGTTCTGATCAGAGTACTTCATTTATGGGTGATAACCATTAAGAAAACACTACAAAGCATCTTATCCTACTACGAGAAGAGTTTCAGATATGTTTACTTCAATTATGGGTGGTAACCATTCAAGTAAACACCATAAAACACTTATGCTTATATGAGAAGTGTTTCTGATCAGAGTACTTCATTTACGGATGATAACCATTAAAAAAACCCACAAGCATCTTATCCTACTACAAGGAGTGTTTCAGACCTGTTTACTTCATTTGTAGGTGGTAACCATTCAAGAAAACACCACAAACACTCATGCTTCTAAGAGATGTGTTTCTGATCAGAGTACTTCATTTATGGGTGATAACCATTCACTAAAACACCACAAAACACTTATGCTTCTATGATAAGTGTTTCTGATCAGAGTTCTTCATTTATGGGTGGCAACCATTAAAGAAAACTCCACATAGCATCTTATCCTACTACGAGAAGTGTTTCAAATCCGTTTACTTCATTTATGGGTGGTAACCATTAAATAAAACACCACAACACACTTATGCTTCTATGAGAAGTGTTTCTGATTTGAGTTCTTCATTTATGGGTAATAACAATTAAGAAAACACTACAAAACATTTTATCTTATTACGTGGAGTGTTTTAGATCCGTTTACGTCATTTTTGGGTGGTAACCATTCAAGAAAACACTACAAAGCACTGATGCTTCTATGAGAAGTGTTTCTGATCAGAGTTCTTCATTTATGGGTGGTAACCATTAATGAAAACACAACAATGCTTCTTATCATACTAAGAGAAGTGTTTCAGATCCGTTTACTATATTTATGGGTGGTAACCATTCGAGAAAACAGAACAACCCACTTATGCTTCCATGAGAAGTGTTTCTGATCGGAGTTCTTCATTTCTGGGTGGTAACCATTAAAAAAAACACCACAAATCATTTTATCCTACTACGACAAGTGTTTTAGATCCGTTTACTTCATTTATGGGTGGTAACCATTCAATAAAACACCACAACACACTTATGCTTCTATGGGAAGTGTTTCTGATCAGAGTATTTCATTTATGGGTGGTAACCATTCAATAAAACACCACAAAACAATTAAGCTTCTATGATAAGTGTTTCTGATCAGAGTTCTTCATTTATGGGTGATAACAATTCAAGAAAACACCACAACACACTTATGCTTCTATGAGAAGTGTTCCTGATCAGAGTTCTTCATTTATGGGTGGTAACCATTAAAGAAAACCCAACAAAGCATCTTATCCTACTACAAGAAGTGTTTCAGATCCGTTTACTTCATTTATGGGTGGTAACTATTCAAGAAAACACAACAACACACTTATGCTTCTATGAGAAGTTTATCTGATCAGAGTTCTTCATTTATGGGTGGTAACCATTAAAGAAAACACCACATAGTATCTTATCCTACTACGAGAAGTGTTTCAAATCCGTTTACTTCATTTATGGGTGGTAACCATCAAATAAAACACCACAAAGCATCTTATCCTACTACGAGAAGAGTTAAAGATACGTTTACTTCATTTATGGGTGGTAACCATTCAAGAAAACACCACAAAGCACTTATGCTTCTATGAGAAGTGTTTCTGATCAGAGTACTTCATTTATGGGTGGTAACCATTCAAGAAAACACCACAAACACTCGTGCTTCTATGAGAAGTGTTTCTGATCGGAGTACAGCATTTATGGGTGGTAACCATTAAAAAAACACCAAAAATCATCTTATCCTTCTATGAGAAGTGTTTCAGATCCGTTTATTTCATTTATGGGTGGTAACCAATCAAGAAAACACAACAACACCCTTATGCTTCTATGAGAAGTGTTTCTGATCAGAGTTCTTTATTTATGGGTGGTAACATTAAAGAAAACACCACAAAACATCTTATCCTACTACGAGAAGAGTTTCAGATCCGTTTACTTCATTTATGCGTGGTAACCATTCAAGAAAACACCACTAAGCACTTACGCTTTTATGAGAAGTGTTCTGATCAGAGTACTTCATTTATGGGTGATAACCATTAAGAAAACACTACAAAGCATCTTATCCTACTACGAGAAGAGTTTCAGATATGTTTACTTCAATTATGGGTGGTAACCATTCAAGTAAACACCATAAAACACTTATGCTTATATGAGAAGTGTTTCTGATCAGAGTACTTCATTTACGGATGATAACCATTAAAAAAACCCACAAGCATCTTATCCTACTACAAGGAGTGTTTCAGACCTGTTTACTTCATTTGTAGGTGGTAACCATTCAAGAAAACACCACAAACACTCATGCTTCTAAGAGATGTGTTTCTGATCAGAGTACTTCATTTATGGGTGATAACCATTCACTAAAACACCACAAAACACTTATGCTTCTATGATAAGTGTTTCTGATCAGAGTTCTTCATTTATGGGTGGCAACCATTAAAGAAAACTCCACATAGCATCTTATCCTACTACGAGAAGTGTTTCAAATCCGTTTACTTCATTTATGGGTGGTAACCATTAAATAAAACACCACAACACACTTATGCTTCTATGAGAAGTGTTTCTGATTTGAGTTCTTCATTTATGGGTAATAACAATTAAGAAAACACTACAAAACATTTTATCTTATTACGTGGAGTGTTTTAGATCCGTTTACGTCATTTTTGGGTGGTAACCATTCAAGAAAACACTACAAAGCACTGATGCTTCTATGAGAAGTGTTTCTGATCAGAGTTCTTCATTTATGGGTGGTAACCATTAATGAAAACACAACAATGCTTCTTATCTTACTAAGAGAAGTGTTTCAGATCCGTTTACTATATTTATGGGTGGTAACCATTCGAGAAAACAGAACAACCCACCTATGCTTCCATGAGAAGTGTTTCTGATCGGAGTTCTTCATTTCTGGGTGGTAACCATTAAAAAAAACACCACAAATCATTTTATCCTACTACGACAAGTGTTTTAGATCCGTTTACTTCATTTATGGGTGGTAACCATTCAATAAAACACCACAACACACTTATGCTTCTATGGGAAGTGTTTCTGATCAGAGTATTTCATTTATGGGTGGTAACCATTCAATAAAACACCACAAAACAATTAAGCTTCTATGATAAGTGTTTCTGATCAGAGTTCTTCATTTATGGGTGATAACAATTCAAGAAAACACCACAACACACTTATGCTTCTATGAGAAGTGTTCCTGATCAGAGTTCTTCATTTATGGGTGGTAACCATTAAAGAAAACCCAACAAAGCATCTTATCCTACTACAAGAAGTGTTTCAGATCCGTTTACTTCATTTATGGGTGGTAACTATTCAAGAAAACACAACAACACACTTATGCTTCTATGAGAAGTTTATCTGATCAGAGTTCTTCATTTATGGGTGGTAACCATTAAAGAAAACACCACATAGTATCTTATCCTACTACGAGAAGTGTTTCAAATCCGTTTACTTCATTTATGGGTGGTAACCATCAAATAAAACACCACAAAGCATCTTATCCTACTACGAGAAGAGTTAAAGATACGTTTACTTCATTTATGGGTGGTAACCATTCAAGAAAACACCACAAAGCACTTATGCTTCTATGAGAAGTGTTTCTGATCAGAGTACTTCATTTATGGGTGGTAACCATTCAAGAAAACACCACAAACACTCGTGCTTCTATGAGAAGTGTTTCTGATCGGAGTACAGCATTTATGGGTGGTAACCATTAAAAAAACACCAAAAATCATCTTATCCTTCTATGAGAAGTGTTTCAGATCCGTTTATTTCATTTATGGGTGGTAACCAATCAAGAAAACACAACAACACCCGTATGCTTCTATGAGAAGTGTTTCTGATCAGAGTTCTTTATTTATGGGTGGTAACATTAAAGAAAACACCACAAAACATCTTATCCTACTACGAGAAGAGTTTCAGATCCGTTTACTTCATTTATGCGTGGTAACCATTCAAGAAAACACCACTAAGCACTTACGCTTTTATGAGAAGTGTTCTGATCAGAGTACTTCATTTATGGGTGATAACCATTAAGAAAACACTACAAAGCATCTTATCCTACTACGAGAAGAGTTTCAGATATGTTTACTTCAATTATGGGTGGTAACCATTCAAGTAAACACCATAAAACACTTATGCTTATATGAGAAGTGTTTCTGATCAGAGTACTTCATTTACGGATGATAACCATTAAAAAAACCCACAAGCATCTTATCCTACTACAAGGAGTGTTTCAGACCTGTTTACTTCATTTGTAGGTGGTAACCATTCAAGAAAACACCACAAACACTCATGCTTCTAAGAGATGTGTTTCTGATCAGAGTACTTCATTTATGGGTGATAACCATTCACTAAAACACCACAAAACACTTATGCTTCTATGATAAGTGTTTCTGATCAGAGTTCTTCATTTATGGGTGGCAACCATTAAAGAAAACTCCACATAGCATCTTATCCTACTACGAGAAGTGTTTCAAATCCGTTTACTTCATTTATGGGTGGTAACCATTAAATAAAACACCACAACACACTTATGCTTCTATGAGAAGTGTTTCTGATTTGAGTTCTTCATTTATGGGTAATAACAATTAAGAAAACACTACAAAACATTTTATCTTATTACGTGGAGTGTTTTAGATCCGTTTACGTCATTTTTGGGTGGTAACCATTCAAGAAAACACTACAAAGCACTGATGCTTCTATGAGAAGTGTTTCTGATCAGAGTTCTTCATTTATGGGTGGTAACCATTAATGAAAACACAACAATGCTTCTTATCTTACTAAGAGAAGTGTTTCAGATCCGTTTACTATATTTATGGGTGGTAACCATTCGAGAAAACAGAACAACCCACCTATGCTTCCATGAGAAGTGTTTCTGATCGGAGTTCTTCATTTCTGGGTGGTAACCATTAAAAAAAACACCACAAATCATTTTATCCTACTACGACAAGTGTTTTAGATCCGTTTACTTCATTTATGGGTGGTAACCATTCAATAAAACACCACAACACACTTATGCTTCTATGGGAAGTGTTTCTGATCAGAGTATTTCATTTATGGGTGGTAACCATTCAATAAAACACCACAAAACAATTAAGCTTCTATGATAAGTGTTTCTGATCAGAGTTCTTCATTTATGGGTGATAACAATTCAAGAAAACACCACAACACACTTATGCTTCTATGAGAAGTGTTCCTGATCAGAGTTCTTCATTTATGGGTGGTAACCATTAAAGAAAACCCAACAAAGCATCTTATCCTACTACAAGAAGTGTTTCAGATCCGTTTACTTCATTTATGGGTGGTAACTATTCAAGAAAACACAACAACACACTTATGCTTCTATGAGAAGTTTATCTGATCAGAGTTCTTCATTTATGGGTGGTAACCATTAAAGAAAACACCACATAGTATCTTATCCTACTACGAGAAGTGTTTCAAATCCGTTTACTTCATTTATGGGTGGTAACCATCAAATAAAACACCACAAAGCATCTTATCCTACTACGAGAAGAGTTAAAGATACGTTTACTTCATTTATGGGTGGTAACCATTCAAGAAAACACCACAAAGCACTTATGCTTCTATGAGAAGTGTTTCTGATCAGAGTACTTCATTTATGGGTGGTAACCATTCAAGAAAACACCACAAACACTCGTGCTTCTATGAGAAGTGTTTCTGATCGGAGTACAGCATTTATGGGTGGTAACCATTAAAAAAACACCAAAAATCATCTTATCCTTCTATGAGAAGTGTTTCAGATCCGTTTATTTCATTTATGGGTGGTAACCAATCAAGAAAACACAACAACACCCGTATGCTTCTATGAGAAGTGTTTCTGATCAGAGTTCTTTATTTATGGGTGGTAACATTAAAGAAAACACCACAAAACATCTTATCCTACTACGAGAAGAGTTTCAGATCCGTTTACTTCATTTATGCGTGGTAACCATTCAAGAAAACACCACTAAGCACTTACGCTTTTATGAGAAGTGTTCTGATCAGAGTACTTCATTTATGGGTGATAACCATTAAGAAAACACTACAAAGCATCTTATCCTACTACGAGAAGAGTTTCAGATATGTTTACTTCAATTATGGGTGGTAACCATTCAAGTAAACACCATAAAACACTTATGCTTATATGAGAAGTGTTTCTGATCAGAGTACTTCATTTACGGATGATAACCATTAAAAAAACCCACAAGCATCTTATCCTACTACAAGGAGTGTTTCAGACCTGTTTACTTCATTTGTAGGTGGTAACCATTCAAGAAAACACCACAAACACTCATGCTTCTAAGAGATGTGTTTCTGATCAGAGTACTTCATTTATGGGTGGTAACCATTCAAGAAAACACCACAAACACTCGTGCTTCTATGAGAAGTGTTTCTGATCGGAGTACAGCATTTATGGGTGGTAACCATTAAAAAAACACCAAAAATCATCTTATCCTTCTATGAGAAGTGTTTCAGATCCGTTTATTTCATTTATGGGTGGTAACCAATCAAGAAAACACAACAACACCCTTATGCTTCTATGAGAAGTGTTTCTGATCAGAGTTCTTTATTTATGGGTGGTAACATTAAAGAAAACACCACAAAACATCTTATCCTACTACGAGAAGAGTTTCAGATCCGTTTACTTCATTTATGCGTGGTAACCATTCAAGAAAACACCACTAAGCACTTACGCTTTTATGAGAAGTGTTCTGATCAGAGTACTTCATTTATGGGTGATAACCATTAAGAAAACACTACAAAGCATCTTATCCTACTACGAGAAGAGTTTCAGATATGTTTACTTCAATTATGGGTGGTAACCATTCAAGTAAACACCATAAAACACTTATGCTTATATGAGAAGTGTTTCTGATCAGAGTACTTCATTTACGGATGATAACCATTAAAAAAACCCACAAGCATCTTATCCTACTACAAGGAGTGTTTCAGACCTGTTTACTTCATTTGTAGGTGGTAACCATTCAAGAAAACACCACAAACACTCATGCTTCTAAGAGATGTGTTTCTGATCAGAGTACTTCATTTATGGGTGATAACCATTCACTAAAACACCACAAAACACTTATGCTTCTATGATAAGTGTTTCTGATCAGAGTTCTTCATTTATGGGTGGCAACCATTAAAGAAAACTCCACATAGCATCTTATCCTACTACGAGAAGTGTTTCAAATCCGTTTACTTCATTTATGGGTGGTAACCATTAAATAAAACACCACAACACACTTATGCTTCTATGAGAAGTGTTTCTGATTTGAGTTCTTCATTTATGGGTAATAACAATTAAGAAAACACTACAAAACATTTTATCTTATTACGTGGAGTGTTTTAGATCCGTTTACGTCATTTTTGGGTGGTAACCATTCAAGAAAACACTACAAAGCACTGATGCTTCTATGAGAAGTGTTTCTGATCAGAGTTCTTCATTTATGGGTGGTAACCATTAATGAAAACACAACAATGCTTCTTATCTTACTAAGAGAAGTGTTTCAGATCCGTTTACTATATTTATGGGTGGTAACCATTCGAGAAAACAGAACAACCCACCTATGCTTCCATGAGAAGTGTTTCTGATCGGAGTTCTTCATTTCTGGGTGGTAACCATTAAAAAAAACACCACAAATCATTTTATCCTACTACGACAAGTGTTTTAGATCCGTTTACTTCATTTATGGGTGGTAACCATTCAATAAAACACCACAACACACTTATGCTTCTATGGGAAGTGTTTCTGATCAGAGTATTTCATTTATGGGTGGTAACCATTCAATAAAACACCACAAAACAATTAAGCTTCTATGATAAGTGTTTCTGATCAGAGTTCTTCATTTATGGGTGATAACAATTCAAGAAAACACCACAACACACTTATGCTTCTATGAGAAGTGTTCCTGATCAGAGTTCTTCATTTATGGGTGGTAACCATTAAAGAAAACCCAACAAAGCATCTTATCCTACTACAAGAAGTGTTTCAGATCCGTTTACTTCATTTATGGGTGGTAACTATTCAAGAAAACACAACAACACACTTATGCTTCTATGAGAAGTTTATCTGATCAGAGTTCTTCATTTATGGGTGGTAACCATTAAAGAAAACACCACATAGTATCTTATCCTACTACGAGAAGTGTTTCAAATCCGTTTACTTCATTTATGGGTGGTAACCATCAAATAAAACACCACAAAGCATCTTATCCTACTACGAGAAGAGTTAAAGATACGTTTACTTCATTTATGGGTGGTAACCATTCAAGAAAACACCACAAAGCACTTATGCTTCTATGAGAAGTGTTTCTGATCAGAGTACTTCATTTATGGGTGGTAACCATTCAAGAAAACACCACAAACACTCGTGCTTCTATGAGAAGTGTTTCTGATCGGAGTACAGCATTTATGGGTGGTAACCATTAAAAAAACACCAAAAATCATCTTATCCTTCTATGAGAAGTGTTTCAGATCCGTTTATTTCATTTATGGGTGGTAACCAATCAAGAAAACACAACAACACCCGTATGCTTCTATGAGAAGTGTTTCTGATCAGAGTTCTTTATTTATGGGTGGTAACATTAAAGAAAACACCACAAAACATCTTATCCTACTACGAGAAGAGTTTCAGATCCGTTTACTTCATTTATGCGTGGTAACCATTCAAGAAAACACCACTAAGCACTTACGCTTTTATGAGAAGTGTTCTGATCAGAGTACTTCATTTATGGGTGATAACCATTAAGAAAACACTACAAAGCATCTTATCCTACTACGAGAAGAGTTTCAGATATGTTTACTTCAATTATGGGTGGTAACCATTCAAGTAAACACCATAAAACACTTATGCTTATATGAGAAGTGTTTCTGATCAGAGTACTTCATTTACGGATGATAACCATTAAAAAAACCCACAAGCATCTTATCCTACTACAAGGAGTGTTTCAGACCTGTTTACTTCATTTGTAGGTGGTAACCATTCAAGAAAACACCACAAACACTCATGCTTCTAAGAGATGTGTTTCTGATCAGAGTACTTCATTTATGGGTGATAACCATTCACTAAAACACCACAAAACACTTATGCTTCTATGATAAGTGTTTCTGATCAGAGTTCTTCATTTATGGGTGGCAACCATTAAAGAAAACTCCACATAGCATCTTATCCTACTACGAGAAGTGTTTCAAATCCGTTTACTTCATTTATGGGTGGTAACCATTAAATAAAACACCACAACACACTTATGCTTCTATGAGAAGTGTTTCTGATTTGAGTTCTTCATTTATGGGTAATAACAATTAAGAAAACACTACAAAACATTTTATCTTATTACGTGGAGTGTTTTAGATCCGTTTACGTCATTTTTGGGTGGTAACCATTCAAGAAAACACTACAAAGCACTGATGCTTCTATGAGAAGTGTTTCTGATCAGAGTTCTTCATTTATGGGTGGTAACCATTAATGAAAACACAACAATGCTTCTTATCTTACTAAGAGAAGTGTTTCAGATCCGTTTACTATATTTATGGGTGGTAACCATTCGAGAAAACAGAACAACCCACTTATGCTTCCATGAGAAGTGTTTCTGATCGGAGTTCTTCATTTCTGGGTGGTAACCATTAAAAAAAACACCACAAATCATTTTATCCTACTACGACAAGTGTTTTAGATCCGTTTACTTCATTTATGGGTGGTAACCATTCAATAAAACACCACAACACACTTATGCTTCTATGGGAAGTGTTTCTGATCAGAGTATTTCATTTATGGGTGGTAACCATTCAATAAAACACCACAAAACAATTAAGCTTCTATGATAAGTGTTTCTGATCAGAGTTCTTCATTTATGGGTGATAACAATTCAAGAAAACACCACAACACACTTATGCTTCTATGAGAAGTGTTCCTGATCAGAGTTCTTCATTTATGGGTGGTAACCATTAAAGAAAACCCAACAAAGCATCTTATCCTACTACAAGAAGTGTTTCAGATCCGTTTACTTCATTTATGGGTGGTAACTATTCAAGAAAACACAACAACACACTTATGCTTCTATGAGAAGTTTATCTGATCAGAGTTCTTCATTTATAGGTGGTAACCATTAAAGAAAACACCACATAGTATCTTATCCTACTACGAGAAGTGTTTCAAATCTGTTTACTTCATTTATGGGTGGTAACCATCAAATAAAACACCACAAAGCATCTTATCCTACTACGAGAAGAGTTAAAGATACGTTTACTTCATTTATGGGTGGTAACCATTCAAGAAAACACCACAAAGCACTTATGCTTCTATGAGAAGTGTTTCTGATCAGAGTACTTCATTTATGGGTGGTAACCATTCAAGAAAACACCACAAACACTCGTGCTTCTATGAGAAGTGTTTCTGATCGGATTACAGCATTTATGGGTGGTAACCATTAAAAAAACACCAAAAATCATCTTATCCTTCTATGAGAAGTGTTTCAGATCCGTTTATTTCATTTATGGGTGGTAACCAATCAAGAAAACACAACAACACCCTTATGCTTCTATGAGAAGTGTTTCTGATCAGAGTTCTTTATTTATGGGTGGTAACATTAAAGAAAACACCACAAAACATCTTATCCTACTACGAGAAGAGTTTCAGATCCGTTTACTTCATTTATGCGTGGTAACCATTCAAGAAAACACCACTAAGCACTTACGCTTTTATGAGAAGTGTTCTGATCAGAGTACTTCATTTATGGGTGATAACCATTAAGAAAACACTACAAAGCATCTTATCCTACTACGAGAAGAGTTTCAGATATGTTTACTTCAATTATGGGTGGTAACCATTCAAGTAAACACCATAAAACACTTATGCTTATATGAGAAGTGTTTCTGATCAGAGTACTTCATTTACGGATGATAACCATTAAAAAAACCCACAAGCATCTTATCCTACTACAAGGAGTGTTTCAGACCTGTTTACTTCATTTGTAGGTGGTAACCATTCAAGAAAACACCACAAACACTCATGCTTCTAAGAGATGTGTTTCTGATCAGAGTACTTCATTTATGGGTGGTAACCATTAAATAAAACACCACAACACACTTATGCTTCTATGAGAAGTGTTTCTGATTTGAGTTCTTCATTTATAGGTAATAACAATTAAGAAAACACTACAAAACATTTTATCCTATTACGTGGAGAGTTTCAGATACGTTTACTTCATTTATGGGTGGTAACCATTCAAGAAAACACCACAAAGAACTTATGCTTCTTTGGTAATTGTTTCTAATCATAGTATTTCATTTATGGGTGGTAACCATTCAAGAAAACACAACAACCCACTTATTCTTCCATGAGAAGTGTTTCTGATCGGAGTTCTTCTTTTATGGGTGGTAACCATTAAAAAAACACCAAAAATCATCTTATCCTTCTATGAGAAGTGTTTCAGATCCGTTTATTTCATTTATGGGTGGTAACCATTCAAGTAAACACCATAAAACATTTATGCTTATATGAGAAGTGTTTCTGATCAGAGTACTTCATTTACGGATGATAACCATTAAAAAAAACCCCACAAGCATCTTATCCTACTACAAGGAGTGTTTCAGACCTGTTTACTTCATTTGTAGGTGGTAACCATTCAAGAAAACACCACAAACACTCATGCTTCTAAGAGATGTGTTTCTGATCAGAGTACTTCATTTATGGTTGGCAATCATTCAAGAAAACACCACAAAGAACTTATGCTTCTATGTGAAGTGTTTCTGGTCAGAGTATTTCATTTATGAGTGGTAACCAATAAAAAAACCACAATCATCTTATTCTACTACAAGGAGTGTTTCAGACCTGTTTACTTCATTTTTAGGTGGTAACTATTCAAGAAAACACCACAAACACTCATGCTTCTAAGAGATGTGTTTCTGATCAGAGTTATTCATTTATGGGTGGTAACCATTCACTAAAACACCACAAAACACTTATGCTTCTATGATAAGTGTTTCTGATCAGAGTTCTTCATTTATGGGTGGCAACCATTAAAGAAAACTCCACATAGCATCTTATCCTACTACGAGAAGTGTTTCAAATCCGTTTACTTCATTTATGGGTGGTAACCATTAAAGAAAACACTACAAAGCACTGATGCTTCTGTGAGAAGTGTTTCTGATCAGAGTTCTTCATTTATGGGTGGTAACCATTAAAGAAAACCCAACAAAGCATCTTATCCTACTACAAGAAGTGTTTCAGATCCGTTTACTTCATTTATGGGTGGTAACTATTCAAGAAAACACAACAACACACTTATGCTTCTATGAGAAGTGTTTCTAATCATAGTTCTTTATTTATGGGTGGTAACCATTAAAGAAAACACAATAAAACATCTTGTCCTACTACGAGAAGAGTTTCAGATACGTTTACTTCATTTATGGGTGATAACCATTAAAGAAAAAACCACTAAGCACATAAGCTTTTATTAGAAGTGTTCTGATCAGAGTACTTCATTTATGGATGATAATCAATAAGAAAACACCACAAAACATTTTATCCTATTACGAGAAGTGTTTCAAATCCGTTTCCGTCATTAATGGGTGGTAACCATTCAAGAAAACACCACAAAGCACTCATGCTTCTATGAGAAGTGTTTTTTATCAGAGTTCTTCATTTATGGGTGGTAACCATTAAAGAAAACACCACAAAGCATCTTATCCTACTACGAGAAGAGTTAAAGATACGTTTACTTCATTTATGGGTGGTAACCATTCAAGAAAACACCACAAAGCACTCATGCTTCTATGAGAAGTGTTTCTGATCAGATTTCTTCATTAATGGGTGGTAACCATTACAGAAAACACCACAGAGAATCTTATCTTACTACGAGAAGTGTTTCAAATCCGTTTACTTCATTTATGGGTGGTAACCATTCAAGAAAACACCACAAACACTCATGCTTCTAAGAGATGTGTTTCTGATCAGAGTACTTCATTTATGGGTGGCAATCATTCAAGAAAACACCACAAAGAACTTATGCTTCTATGTGAAGTGTTTCTGGTCAGAGTATTTCATTTATGAGTGGTAACCAATAAAAAAACCACAATCATCTTATTCTACTACAAGGAGTGTTTCAGACCCGTTACTTCATTTATGGGTGGTAACCATTCAATAAAACACCACAACACACTTATGCTTCTATGGGAAGTGTTTCTGATCAGAGTATTTCATTTATGGGTGGTAACCATTCAATAAAACACCACAAAACAATTAAGCTTCTATGATAAGTGTTTCTGATCAGAGTTCTTCATTTATGGGTGATAACAATTCAAGAAAACACCACAACACACTTATGCTTCTATGAGAAGTGTTCCTGATCAGAGTTCTTCATTTATGGGTGGTAACCATTAAAGAAAACCCAACAAAGCATCTTATCCTACTACAAGAAGTGTTTCAGATCCGTTTACTTCATTTATGGGTGGTAACTATTCAAGAAAACACAACAACACACTTATGCTTCTATGAGAAGTTTATCTGATCAGAGTTCTTCATTTATGGGTGGTAACCATTAAAGAAAACACCACATAGTATCTTATCCTACTACGAGAAGTGTTTCAAATCTGTTTACTTCATTTATGGGTGGTAACCATCAAATAAAACACCACAAAGCATCTTATCCTACTACGAGAAGAGTTAAAGATACGTTTACTTCATTTATGGGTGGTAACCATTCAAGAAAACACCACAAAGCACTTATGCTTCTATGAGAAGTGTTTCTGATCAGAGTACTTCATTTATGGGTGGTAACCATTCAAGAAAACACCACAAACACTCGTGCTTCTATGAGAAGTGTTTCTGATCGGAGTACAGCATTTATGGGTGGTAACCATTAAAAAAACACCAAAAATCATCTTATCCTTCTATGAGAAGTGTTTCAGATCCGTTTATTTCATTTATGGGTGGTAACCAATCAAGAAAATACAACAACACCCTTATGCTTCTAAGAGATGTGTTTCTGATCAGAGTACTTCATTTATGGGTGGTAACCATTCACTAAAACACCACAAAACACTTATGCTTCTATGATAAGTGTTTCTGATCAGAGTTCTTCATTTATGGGTGGCAACCATTAAAGAAAACTCCACATAGCATCTTATCCTACTACGAGAAGTGTTTCAAATCCGTTTACTTCATTTATGGGTGGTAACCATTAAATAAAACACCACAACACACTTATGCTTCTATGAGAAGTGTTTCTGATTTGAGTTCTTCATTTATGGGTAATAACAATTAAGAAAACACTACAAAACATTTTATCCTATTACGTGGAGTGTTTTAGATCCGTTTACGTCATTTATGGGTGGTAACCATTAAAAAAACACCAAAAATCATCTTATCCTTCTATGAGAAGTGTTTCAGATCCGTTTATTTCATTTATGGGTGGTAACCATTCAAGTAAACACCATAAAACATTTATGCTTATATGAGAAGTGTTTTTGATCAGAGTACTTCATTTACGGATGATAACCATTAAAAAAAACCCCACAAGCATCTTATCCTACTACAAGGAGTGTTTCAGACCTGTTTACTTCATTTGTAGGTGGTAACCATTCAAGAAAACACCACAAACACTCATGCTTCTAAGAGATGTGTTTCTGATCAGAGTACTTCATTTTTGGGTGGTAACCATTCACTAAAACACCACAAAACACTTATGCTTCTATCATAAGTGTTTCTGATCAGAGTTCTTCATTTATGGGTGGCAACCATTAAAGAAAACTCCACATAGCATCTTATCCTAGTACGAGAAGTGTTTCAAATCCGTTTACTTCATTTATGGGTGGTAACCATTAAATAAAACACCACAACGCACTTATGCTTCTATGAGAAGTGTTTCTGATCAGAGTTCTTCATTTATGGGTAATAACAATTAAGAAAACACTAAAAACATTTTATCCTATTACGTGGAGTGTTTTAGATCCGTTTACGTCATTTTTGGGTGGTAACCATTCAAGAAAACACTACAAAGCACTGATGCTTCTATGAGAAGTGTTTCTGATCAGAGTTCTTCATTTATGGGTGGTAACCATTAATGAAAACACAACAATGCTTCTTATCTTACTAAGAGAAGTGTTTCAGATCCGTTTACTATATTTATGGGTGGTAACCATTCGAGACAACACAACAACCCGCTTACGCTTCCATGAGAAGTGTTTCTGATCGGAGTTCTTAATTTATGGGTGGTAGCCATTAAAAAACACCACAATCATCTTATTCTACTACAAGGAGTGTTTCAGACCCGTTTACTTCATTTATGTGGTAACCATTCAATAAAACACCACAAAACACTTAAGCTTCTATGATAAGTGTTCCTGATCAGAGTTCTTCATTTATGGGTGGTAACCTTTAAAAAAACACCACAATCATCATATCCTACTACGAGGAGTGTTTCAGACCCGTTTAATTCATTTATGGGTGGTAACCATTGAAGAAAACACCACAAACACTAATGCTTCTATGAGAAGTGTTTCTGATAAGTGTTCTTCATTTATGGGTGGTAAACATTCAAGAAAACACCACAAAACATTTTATCCTATTACGTGGAGTGTTTTAGATCCGTTTACGTCATTTTTGGGTGGTAACCATTCAAGAAAACACTACAAAGCACTGATGCTTCTATGAGAAGTGTTTCTGATCAGAGTTCTTCATTTATGGGTGGTAATCATTAATGAAAACACAACAATGCTTCTTATCTTACTAAGAGAAGTGTTTCAGATCCGTTTACTATATTTATGGGTGGTAACCATTCGAGAAAACACAACAACCCGCTTATGCTTCCATGAGAAGTGTTTCTGATCGGAGTTCTTCATTTATGGGTGGAAGCCATTAAAAAAAAACAGCAAAAATTATTTTATCCTACTACGAGAAGTGTTTCAGATCCGTTTACTTCATTTATGGGTGGTAACCATTCAAGAAAACACAACAACACACTTATGCTTCTATGAGAAGTGTTTCTGATCAGATTTCTTCATTAATGAGTCGTAACCATTACAGAAACCACCACAGAGAATCTTATCTTACTACGAGAAGTGTTTCAAATACGTTTACTTCATTTATGGGTGGTAACCATTCAAGAAAACACCACAAACACTCATGCTTCTAAGAGATGTGTTTCTGATCAGAGTACTTCATTTATGGGTGGCAATCATTCAAGAAAACACCACAAAGAACTTATGCTTCTATGTGAAGTGTTTCTGGTCAGAGTATTTCATTTATGAGTGGTAACCAATAAAAAAACCACAATCATCTTATTCTACTACAAGGAGTGTTTCAGACCCGTTACTTCATTTATGGGTGGTAACCATTCAATAAAACACCACAACACACTTATGCTTCTATGGGAAGTGTTTCTGATCAGAGTAGTTTATTTATGGGTGGTAACCATTCAATAAAACTCCACAAAACACTTAAGCTTCTATGATAAGTGTTTCTAATCAGAGTTCTTCATTTATGGGTGATAACAATTCAAGAAAACACCACAACACACTTATGCTTCTATGAGAAGTGTTCCTGATCAGAGTTCTTCATTTATGGGTGGTAACCATTAAAGAAAACCCAACAAAGCATCTTATCCTACTACAAGAAGTGTTTCAGATCCGTTTACTTCATTTATGGGTGGTAACCATTCAAGAAAACACAACAACACACTTTTGCTTCTATGAGAAGTGTTTCTGATCATAGTTCTTTATTTATGGGTGGTAACCATTAAAGAAAACACAATAAAATATCTTGTCCTACTACGAGAAGAGTTTCAGATACGTTTACTTCATTTATGGGTGATAACCATGAAAGAAAACGCCACTAAGCACATACGCTTTTATTAGAAGTGTTCTGATCAGAGTACTTCATTTATGGGTGATAATCAATAAGAAAACACGACAAAACATTTTATCCTATTACGAGAAGTGTTTCAAATCCGTTTCCGTCATTAATGGGTGGTAACCATTCAAGAAAACACCACAAAGCACTCATGCTTCTATGAGAAGTGTTTTTTATCAGAGTTCTTCATTTATGGGTGGTAACCATTAAAGAAAACACCACAAAGCATCTTATCCTACTACGAGAAGAGTTAAAGATACGTTTACTTCATTTATGGGTGGTAACCATTCAAGAAAACACCACAAAGCACTCATGCTTCTATGATAATTGTTTCTGATCAGAGTTCTTCATTTATGGGTGATAACAATTCAAGAAAACACCACAACACACTTATGCTTCTATGAGAAGTGTTCCTGATCAGAGTTCTTCATTTATGGGTGGTAACCATTAAAGAAAACCCAACAAAGCATATTATCCTACTACAAGAAGTGTTTCAGATCCGTTTACTTCATTTATGGGTGGTAACTATTCAAGAAAACACAACAACACACTTATGCTTCTATGAGAAGTTTATCTGATCAGATTTCTTCATTAATGAGTCGTAACCATTACAGAAAACACCACAGAGAATCTTATCTTACTACGAGAAGTGTTTCAAATGCGTTTACTTCATTTATGGGTGGTAACCATTCAAGAAAACACCACAAACACTCATGCTTCTAAGAGATGTGTTTCTGATCAGAGTACTTCATTTATTGGTGGCAATCATTCAAGAAAATACCACAAAGCACTTATGCTTCTATGTGAAGTGTTTCTGGTCAGAGTATTTCATTTATGAGTGGTAACCAATAAAAAAACCACAATCATCTTATTCTACTACAAGGAGTGTTTCAGACCCGTTACTTCATTTATGGGTGGTAACCATTCAATAAAACACCACAACACACTTATGCTTCTATGGGAAGTGTTTCTGATCAGAGTATTTCATTTATGGGTGGTAACCATTCAATAAAACACCACAAAACAATTAAGCTTCTATGATAAGTGTTTCTGATCAGAGTTCTTCATTTATGGGTGATAACAATTCAAGAAAACACCACAACACACTTATGCTTCTATGAGAAGTGTTCCTGATCAGAGTTCTTCATTTATGGGTGGTAACCATTAAAGAAAACCCAACAAAGCATCTTATCCTACTACAAGAAGTGTTTCAGATCCGTTTACTTCATTTATGGGTGGTAACTATTCAAGAAAACACAACAACACACTTATGCTTCTATGAGAAGTTTATCTGATCAGAGTTCTTCATTTATGGGTGGTAACCATTAAAGAAAACACCAGATAGTATCTTATCCTACTACGAGAAGTGTTTCAAATCCGTTTACTTCATTTATGGGTGGTAACCATCAAATAAAACACCACAAAGCATCTTATCCTACTACGAGAAGAGTTAAAGATACGTTTACTTCATTTATGGGTGGTAACCATTCAAGAAAACACCACAAAGCACTTATGCTTCTATGAGAAGTGTTTCTGATCAGAGTACTTCATTTATGGGTGGTAACCATTCAAGAAAACACCACAAACACTCGTGCTTCTATGAGAAGTGTTTCTGATCGGAGTACAGCATTTATGGGTGGTAACCATTAAAAAAACACCAAAAATCATCTTATCCTTCTATGGGAAGTGTTTCTGATCAGAGTATTTCATTTATGGGTGGTAACCATTCAATAAAACACCACAAAACAATTAAGCTTCTATGATAAGTGTTTCTGATCAGAGTTCTTCATTTATGGGTGATAACAATTCAAGAAAACACCACAACACACTTATGCTTCTATGAGAAGTGTTCCTGATCAGAGTTCTTCATTTATGGGTGGTAACCATTAAAGAAAACCCAACAAAGCATCTTATCCTACTACAAGAAGTGTTTCAGATCCGTTTACTTCATTTATGGGTGGTAACTATTCAAGAAAACACAACAACACACTTATGCTTCTATGAGAAGTGTTTCTAATCATAGTTCTTTATTTATGGGTGGTAACCATTAAAGAAAACACAATAAAACATCTTGTCCTACTACGAGAAGAGTTTCAGATACGTTTACTTCATTTATGGGTGATAACCATTAAAGAAAAAACCACTAAGCACATACGCTTTTATTAGAAGTGTTCTGATCAGAGTACTTCATTTATGGATGATAATCAATAAGAAAACACCACAAAACATTTTATCCTATTACGAGAAGTGTTTCAAATTCGTTTCCGTCATTAATGGGTGGTAACCATTCAAGAAAACACCACAAAGCACTCATGCTTCTATGAGAAGTGTTTTTTATCAGAGTTCTTCATTTATGGGTGGTAACCATTAAAGAAAACACCACAAAGCATCTTATCCTACTACGAGAATAGTTAAAGATACGTTTACTTCATTTATGGGTGGTAACCATTCAAGAAAACTTCACAATGCATCATATCCTACTACAAGAAGTGTTTCTTATCTGAGTACTTCATTTAAGGGTAGTAACCATGGCCCAAAACACCACAAAGTATCATAATTTACTACGAGAAGAGTTTATTCTCCGAGTATCCGATACGCGGTGCGGCATGATTTTGGAGTATCCGGGCAACCTAGATGACAAGTGTTTGAGAATGAACTACCTCGTTTTTGGGTGGTAATGTGTCAAGAAAACCCCAGAAAGCATCATAACATACTACGAGAAGTGTTTGTTCTACGAATACTT
Organism: Eleocharis quinqueflora; assembly: GCA_964058865.1. NCBI lineage: Eukaryota > Viridiplantae > Streptophyta > Magnoliopsida > Poales > Cyperaceae > Eleocharis > Eleocharis quinqueflora. Next base: position 38,495 of record CAXKVX010005159.1, read on the forward strand.
CAATTAAGGGTGGTGGCATTTCACTAAAACCACAAAAGAGCATAGATTACCACTCTAGGTTCTATAGATTAGCACTCTAGGTTCTTCATGTCCTAGTACTTCATTTAATGGTGGTAAACACTAAAGAAATCAACACAAAGAATCTTATCGTATTATGATAAGAGTTTCAGATCGGATTACTTCATTTATGGGAGATAACGTTTAAAGAAAACTACACAAAGCATCATATCTTACTACGAGAAGAGTTTTTCTCCAAGTACTTCAATTAAGTGTTGTAAATATTCACCAAAACACCACGAAGAAGCATAACCCTCAAAGAAAACACTTGATTTATTGAGTAGAGTGCATCAGATGGAGCTTGTGCCATAGATCTGTTGACAACTGGTGACTTGAGCAAGAATCTGGGGTGAGATTGAACTAAACATCCATGCAAGAATTAGTTGATCTTGTTGTCACAAGATTCATGATGGCGGCTAAGGAGGCATGGCGATACAATGGAGGACTTGGAGGGAAAAACCAAGAGCAACGTTATTCGGCAAGAAGACAATGGTGGCCAACTGATGGTTGTTCCTCCTACCGTTCTGCAGATGGTAATGCGCAAAGGTGTAATGGTACTTCTAATATGGCTAATCCACAAAAGTCATACAGAGATATCATGAACTCTACTCAATTTCACCCTGCAAAAAGGAGTGTTAAGGTTAAGCCAGCAACTTCACATTGGCGAATAGCTCAAGGTAAACCAAGATCAACTACATTTAAGGTTGTTCCTGACATAAGGAGGTGCTATAAATGTCTCAAACAGGGGCACATTAAGGTGCAGTGCAATAAGGACTGTTATGGTTGTGGAAAATTTGATCATAAATTGGCTGTTTGTCTATATAAGAAGCCCAAGGTGTCTCACACCATTGCACCAACTAAGTCTGAGCAGCCTATTCCTTCACCATCTAACACAAAGATACCCTTATGAATGAAAGGCCTATTATTAGAGATATACCTACGTTCCAAAACTTCAATGAGGACAATGCATACCTGGATAAAGTTGGCCTTATAATATTGATAAGGGGCTCTCCATCTGCCGCATTGCCTCAGCTCATTGCTAATAAGTTAGCGCTTAATTCACAATCGTCTGTCGTCTGAGTTTACAGTCTCCCTCGCACTGTTAGCCCCATATTTAGTCCGTTGTTCGACTAACCTTCTAAGGGATGTCACGGTCAAAGCAGGCATTTACACTATTCCTCAGCTTGATGTGCAATTTCGTGTGCACGAATGGCGTCCTCGTTTTGCCATGGCTTTTGACCACTCGACTCCCCAGATTTGGGTTAGACTTGTAGGGCTCCCGCTTCAAGCTTGGACAATGTCTCAAATATTGAGCTTCCTTCAACAGCTTGGCTCTCATCTGCAAGTATTACCCTTTGGTGAGGCAGTTGGTCACTACCGCCATGTCACGGCATTGATAGAATCAAACATCCGAGACATATTCTACAAGCTTTCATGTATAGAGAAGGA
>CAXKVX010005160.1:0-60407 GCA_964058865.1 Eleocharis quinqueflora
GAGAGTACCGATACCACGGAAAATAATACGGACGATGAATTTGACCCCCATGGAGATGACGAGCTTTGGTATATGAGACGATTCAACGATCTACAAATATAAATTTGGTTTGAATATTTCATTATTCAATTTTTTCCTAATCATTAAATATTTTTTACTTCATCTAAATCTTTACTAACAAAAAAAAAAGTTAGAACTCCGCCTATGTTATTTTTTTAACATGAAAAAATAATAACATAGCCGGTCTCAAGCCCGGAATAAAGGAGGAGAGTAACTTTTTTTTTGAAGTAATTTGCTTAAGAAGTTACATTATTGAAAAAATAGTTCATATTTTTTTTTCCGATTTTGCATCCTTTTTCATACAAAGTGTGCTAATAAAAAATATGTTTCTAATTAAAAAAATTCACATTTTTAAACTCATAATTTTTAAAAGAAATATACTCTTCACTTCTTCATTCACAAATCACAATTCACATCTTTTATTAGTTTACATGCTTTCAAATAGTTTCATATTTTATTCCTATTTTTATGCCTTTTTAAAATTTTATGATATCTTTAAATTTTCTTCATATTAAAAATTAAATTATTTTTTTCCAGATTTAATATTTATTTTTTCGAATTTTAATCTAATTTTTAATTCCTTTCTTGTGATTTTTTTATGTTTCTCAAGAGTTTTTAATTAATTAATCCGATTTTCAAGTTTTTAAACCATTTTTTATATCTTTAAATTTTTTTCTTAATAAAATTAATATATATATATTTTTTTTTCCATATTTAATACTTAATTTTCCCGATTTTCAATTAAATTTTTAACTCATTTTGGCATTTTTTTTAATTTTTAAATGTTTTTTACCTCATTTTCTCAATTTCCCAGATTTAAAAAAAATTCTGTTTTTTTAAATAAATTTTTTATTTTTTAAACAAAAATTGGTTTAAAAACCCGCGTCCGAGGGTCCCGTCCGCCGACCCGTGGGACCCGTCCCGGGTCAAGGGCGGGCTTTCGGAAATTTTTCCGAACGCGCCCGTCGGAACCCGCCCGTGAAAACCCGTTGACCCCCGCCGTCCGTGAGTTGACCGGACCCGTGGGACCCGTAACTGTTCATCCCGGGTCCCGACCCGGCCCGTCTAGCACAACACTAGTTCAACTGCACCGTAATCATTTTGCCAATGACAAAGAATCTGCAATTCACATTTAATGTAATGGGAACCAAATCTGCTACTAGTATAATCTCTTCTGTTACTTGCTTGCTTCGATCTGAACCGTTCAAAATTTATCTAACGGTCAAAGTATCTGCCTCTTGAATCAAATCACAACCGTCCGTAACGATCGATCGATTCGTGACGATCAGATCGAGCCAAACAAAATCCTGCTTGCTCAAATACGAACAACAAATTCGGATCCAATGTAATGTAGGTTTGATTTGTGCTGTGCGGTAGAAGATCTGGTTCTGACGACTTTGCATCGCCAAAGTTGGAAGTACACCCTTTTTTTATTTTATTTGTTTTCCAAGGAACGATATACGCAGAAATTTGAGTTGCTGAACAGTGAACACAATGAAACTGAAACAGACTCGATCTCGGCCTTTATTCTGTCGTTTCCTTTTAACAAAATTTAGGAGAGCTTGCCACGTCAAAGAATAGGCCCAGAAAACTGGATTTACACATTGTCACATTCGATGGAAAAGAAAGACGACGTATTAAAAAGTATAATAAAATGATCCATTAATAAACAAGTAATAAAAAGGCATGCCAGCGACGAAACCTCCACCTCCTCGATCTCTCCCGTTATAAAGGTAAATATAAAACCCTTCTCTAAATCTCCGGCTCTCCGCCACTTCTAATTTCAACTCACGAGACTTAATTTCTCCTTCCCTTTCTTCTCCTTGAATTTCTGGTGTATCTACTAGCTTGTGCTCTTTCTTTGGCCTTCTGATTTAATCCCCTTGATTGATTGATTGATATGAGAAACTGAGCAGAGAGAGAGGAAATGGAGTTGCGATGTAAATTTGGGAAGCATATAAAGAAGACATGCGAGAGCTATTCGCAAAGTACGAGCACCATTTTTCTCTTCTTCGTTGCTCTACTCGTTGGTGCTTTTATATGGGTTCAATTGGTCTCATACCCGGTAAGTAATTCAATTTTAAGGTTTAAGTGTATGAATGTGTTCAATTTCCCTCTGAATTGGTGGTAAAATATGTCGATCTTTTTGGAGGAAATGGATTGTTTCATGATCTCGCAGACTTTATCTTCTTAGTTGAATTTTCTTAACATTGTCAGCATTTTTCTTTTCCAAATACATGCATGAAAATAATACTTGAGAAAACTGAATGCAGTGACCTTTTCTCAAATACACAGAACCAAGCAAGGAAAATAAAATGTATAGGATACAATTTACTATTAATTAGACCAAATTTCACGCGTACTGAAAATGACAGGCGATAATAAAAATTGCATATAGAGTGGCTCATTACGCTTCCCTTTCTAACTCTAGGAATCCGTTGAATTTGCTAATTTGGTGAGTAAAACAAAAAATGTATAGAATCAGCTAAGCAGGTTATTTAATGCCCATCTCTCTCTTTCTCTCTTCTCTCTCTCTAGCTAGACTGCTCCACTGTCCTTCTCTCCTCTCGTGAGTCGTGACTGAACATGTCATCATCGGTACTGTTACGCGTCAAGTGCAACTGTCTTTTTTTGTGTCTTTTAATTCAAGCACAGTTCTGACGTTGCCAACTCAAAGCTTTGTTTATGTTATTTGGTTCAAGGTTGAGTTCATTTTTTTCCTGAGTTGAATGATTGGATACGGTGGTTATGAGTTGACCAGTTGATGATGATAGTTAAAGTCTTCGATTTCTCAAATCGAAATCAGCTTTTTGAATGGGTTTTATTTTGTTGGTAAATTGGAATTGAATCGGTTGTAGACTTGTAGTTGTAAGATTAGCTTGATTGAGTTGCGGAGCCACATTTAGCCGGGATCAGAAAAGAAATTTAGCTGGCATCAGTAAAGAAAACTCAAAATTGATCATTTGATTTTTTAAATATATTTATAATTTGAATTTTTTAAATATGCATCATTTTAAACTCCTCTAAATTCTAAATCTTGAATCCTTCTAATAAAAATCCTAAATCCGGTCCTGACTTGATTAATCTTGAGTTGACTAATATATAGGAAAATATCACTAGAACATCATTCATTATAGTAGCACTAGTATCATGTATATCTAATTTGATCATCTAAGGCTAAAAAGCCCTCTAATGGATGATCAATTTTTTTGGGTTCAACCTCATCATGACGTCCACATAAATAATCTTACAAAATGTTTAAATTCTAACAAAAAAAATGCTCTTTGATGATCAAATTCTTCACAAAATTATAGCGAAATAATCATATGAACTCAAAAGTAAGACGAGCTATATCACAAAGTCAAAAGTGCAAATATTTTAACCTCTCTTTTGGGTCCTTGTTATATTCTTAAATGAATTGATGATTATTTTTACCTGATCAGTGGTTAACATAAAGAAAAAAGAAAAAGAAAGCTTATAGCAAATTAGTAATAAATTTGGTACTTGCATTCATCTTTGCCACATACTACACTTTTAAAGACTTCCTTATAAATGATCTTGGGTGCTCTCGTTATAACAATAGTTTGAGGAGCTTTTTGCATTACTGCATCTTCTCTTCGATAGCGCTGTCGTGACCCTCCTTTGGTAGATCTCACTTGATGCGGTGTCGTTGTTTACTACAATGGAGTGAACTTCAATTTTGTAATATCTAAGAGCACCTAACTAATTTAATTATTATGCGCCGATTAAATAGAATTTTACGTACAATTATCTGATTATGTTTGCACGGGAATACATATGTTATCTAATAAGAAAAAAATTATTATGATTCGTTAAATTGAAGATAATAGGCAATTGATTTTTTTAAGCATAAAAATAGATTTTTTTTGAAGTACCATGGTGAATTATCATATATATATATATATATATATATAGGAAATCAGAATACACCTAAGAAACATGAAACAAGTTATAGGTTTCATTTATTTTTTATATATTTAAACCTAACAATACTATCGTTATTAAAAAATATCACAGAATATTTTTTTCACCTGTAATATATGTCAAAAAGAATATCAGCACAAAACTCAATTGTTCGCAAAATATAATGTATGTAATGGTTAAATTAATCGGACCATATTATGTTAGTCCTTGTGAAGTCCTTGATGACTAAACTGCTATAAATCTTCAATTATGATTGATTACAGAACATACATTGGTAATAATTAAACAAAATTGCCCATAGTTTATGATATACAAAACATCAAAGTTCTTCATTTTTCTAACCTTCAATTTCCTAACAAATCAAATGTATCCCCATTGCAGGGTGTTCCATCCCAAACAAAGCCCATCAACATCCACAATCAAGTTGGATCACCAACCCCTCGAAAACCCCATCGGCCACCCCTTCCCACTCTTCCACGCATCTCCTGCCCAAACAACACCAACCAAACCGAACAACATATAACATGCCCAGCACCACCCAACGCTCTCCCTGCCTCTCTCCTTCCTCCTTCCTCTACATGCCCTGATTACTTACGCTGGATCCATGAAGACCTCCGCCCATGGGCAAAAACAGGTATCACACTTGACACGGTCGAACGAGCCCAGAGATTCGCCACATTCCGGCTGACCATCATAGATGGTCGTGCCTACGTGCTGAAATATCACCCGACATTTCAAACTCGAGATGTGTTCTCTCTTTGGGGCATTTTGCAGCTCTTGAGATACTACCCAGGACGGATTCCGGACCTTGATCTCATGTTTGATTGCTTCGACTGGCCAATGATTAAGGCCGACGAGTACAAAGGGGAAAATGCACCTCCGCCACCGCCAGTATTTCGTTACTGTGGGGATGAGTTTACACATGATATAGTATTCCCAGACTGGTCCTTCTGGGGTTGGTAATTCTCTATTTTGTTTATTAATACTACAATATATATGATCTTGTCAAAATTGCAAATTAAATTAATTATCATAAAGTTGCAATTCTTTTGGGTTTTCTGAAAAAGGGCAGAGATAAATATTAAGCCATGGGAGCCACTAAAGAAGGAGATTCAAAAAGAGAATAAGCGTATCAAATGGATGGATAGGGTTCCTTATGCTTACTGGAAAGGAAATCCTGAAGTGGCCCAAATCAGGAAAGAGTTGGTTGAATGTAATGTTTCCGAATCACACGAGTGGAATGCTCGAATCTACAGACAGGTACCATATAAATCACAATAAATAAATGTTTCAAGATTTTAGCATTAGATTGTATTTGGTGCTCTGGTGAGTAACTAAATAGTCGCCGTGTGAGCTGCAGGACTGGTTCAAGGAGGCAGTAACAGGATACAAGGAGTCGGATCTTTCGAAGCAGTGCACCCATAGGTAATTCACCACTCAATCGAACCTTTTATTTTTGTCATTTGCCGGTAAATGGTTGCTAAAGAAATACCGTGACAGGTACAAGATCTACATTGAGGGGTCTGCGTGGTCAGTTAGTGAGAAATACATTTTAGCATGTGATTCAATGACATTGTTTGTGAAGCCGAAATACTACGACTTCTTCACCCGGGGTCTTTTGCCAGTACAACACTACTGGCCTATAAGAGATAACAACGATAAATGCCGGTCTATTAAATATGCAGTTGACTGGGGAAACTCTCATAAGAAAAAGGTTATAATTCCCCTTTCATGTTCCTTTCTTTTCTTTTCCATTTTGGTATTTTACATATAAAAGCAATTTTCAAGACAATTTTTCCTCTTTTGAAACACAACTTCAATGATTCGTTTGCTAGTTTAACCCATAACTATGCAATAAACGGACATATAATTAAGGTATGAAGCCCAATAACAGTATGGGCTTTGTGTTTATTCAGGCAAAAGAAATAGGAAAATCAGGCAGTAGTTTCATGCTAGAAAAGCTCAAGATTGAGAACGTCTATGACTACATGTTCCATCTCCTCACAGAGTATGCAAAGCTCATGAAATACAAGCCGACCATACCAGTTAATGCAACCGAGCTGTGCTCCGAGCTGATGGCATGTCCTGCAAAAGGAAACGAACACAAGTTTATGATGGAATCAGTTGTGCATAGACCAAGTGTTGGCCCCTGTCAGTTGCAACCACCCTTCAGTGATGTTGAACTGGAAAGGATTCGGAGGCGGAAAGACAATTCGATAAAGCAAGTCGAGTCGTGGGAAGATAAGGCTTGGGCAGAATCAAGCTAGTATCATACAGAGAATTTATGATACAGTGCATAAACTATATATACATGTGCATATTGTGGGAAGAGAAGGCTTCGGCAACAGATTAAGCTAGTATCAAACAGAGAATTTATGATTCGGTGCATGAACTATTTATGTGCATATATAGAAGATATTGCGATGTATACTACAGTTATACCTAGGAATTTTTTTTTTTTTTTTAATTCTTACTTGTGATGCTTGCGGTGAAAATCATAAGAGCCAACAGTCAAATTCAGATACGCCTCTGTTACAATCAGACAGATTATAGGAATTAAAATCATTGCAATTTGAGAAAATTTCGTTCACTCATCTAATTAAATCATTGTACACAAAGTATCTAAATAATGAGTTGTGAATTTAATTTTCAATTTTGACAAGTTTTCTTGCATAATGATTGGCAATAAAAGTGGATTTGAACGTACAATCCAAGCCGTATGCATCTTTTTTCGGTTATGCCTAATATAGTTGTTGCATAGCAGTTTGTACCGTTGAGTTTCAGAATTTGATTCGTGAGCTAGCCGGTATACGTCTTCATTATCGTGATGTCACTGTCGTGCCGATAAATTAAATAAAGTAGTCAAGCGTGGTAAGACACAACTTTCATAGGAGAGGTTTGAAGTTCAAGCTTTGGGAGAGACTATTTTAGAGGGATTTTTCAAATTTATTTTCTAATTTCTTTGTGGGTGTGTGTTGTAATTCTACGGATAATGAATCAAAAAAAAAATAAAGTGGATTAATCTAATTCAGCAATAATTGGAAGCCTTTCAAAGTTAATAATTAGATATTTCGTGATATCTATTCAGGAATCTCAACTGCAAATTTTCAACAGAGGCAACGTATGTAAATTCACCATCCAGTAAGCAAGCAGTATATGTTGGAATTGAAATGTCAAATTCGATAAATAAAGTTTGAACTACGTGTTATATAATTAATATATTAAATATGTCATTAATATTACATGGAGTAATATAAGATATGTCATAAATGTGATTAATTAAGAAATGACATAATACGTATTTCGCTAAGTTTTGGATACAAATACATATAGAATTAAAGTGAATTAATTATAATTGTCGATGGATCGGTTATGATTAATTTAACTAATGCTAGTGTTAAGGTAAATGTCAGAAATAATGTTTGAATTAATCTAATCAAATTTGATCAAGATACCTAACAAAACATAGCAATCAACATATCTTTTGCGGCTGCAAAGAGACTGGGACAGTTTTGGCAAGTTTTCTGCCAACTTTCAGCTATGCTCTCTTGCTGCCGCAAAGAGTCCTTTTGTGATCACAATATACTATAATCGAGAGGCAGATTTCTTGTCCGATTTGACTGATTTCTTTCATTTGACTTGTTGTGCAAACAATATCAAATTTTTGTGTGTGTTTAGAGCAGGCATGCACATATTTTGGAAAGGTTTTCGAGAGAATATGAGCATCAATTTTTTTGAATATTTTTTATTAATTACGGGATCACTCCAAGATACGGTAACACTAGTATATAAGTATTGGGTCTCTCCAAGCAGTACCAATGTGTTAGGACACACTTTGGCTACGCTCGGTTTGTATCAACTTAATATTTTTTTTGTATCAAAGTTTGTAGAAAAAAATGCTAATCATACTTAATATTTTTTGTATCAAAGTTTGTAGAAAAAAATGTTAATCATACATAATATTTTTTTGTATCAACTTCAGCTAAGCTCGTCGATTTCATAATTAGCCTTTTAGTTTCGTCACAAACCATCAAGCTGTAGATATCCAAGTCTACTTTCATTGCATCGAGTCTGTTTTGCGATCGGAAAAATGAGCAATTCAAAATTGAATCCGGCGTAAATTCATGATAAAAAAATACTAATTAAGATATAAGTTCAAGATGGAGCTAAATTTGATATGCACGTTCCTCTGATCGCAAATCGGACTCAACGTGGTGGAAGTAGACTCAGATATCTGCAGCTCGATGATTTGCAACGATAAAAAAAAGTTAGTTACATTCCCGACGAGCGCAGTTGAATTCGTTACAAAAACTTACCTAAATAAAACCCAACTCATTAATTAAAATATTAATATTATTATTAATAAAAAAAACTCTAAACGCTTTGGTGCTGCTGTGAAGTTGTGAAATGTTAAATCCGGAATCAGTGATTCCGGAGTTATTCCGGAGTCTGTGATTTCAGAGTTAACTCGGAGTCAGTGATTCCGACATAGCTAGTGTTATTCAAACGGGGCGGGTTGGGTACCTGTGGATCCGACCCGGGCGGATCCACGGATCCACGAGTACAACGGATCTACGAGTATCATGGGTCGGGTAACCACGAATTCAAACTCGAAAGGGTCAACCCGACCCGTGATAAACCCGGGCGGATCGGATCTAGGCGGGTCGGGTAAGGGTTCGGCGGGTTTTTTTTCGAATGTTTTCAATTTTTTTTAATTTTTTGAATTTTTTTGAATTTGATGTGACAAAAGGTGACATAAAATGACATGAGCCAATCACGAGTCTGTCACGGGTCCACGGGTCGGGTAAGGAGGGTCCACGGGTCTGAGGCGAGTCTGGGGTGGGTTCACGGGTCGGGCACGGGTTCGGACGGGTCTCCAACATTTTGGCCTATCCGACTCACCTTAGATCCACGGATCTGCATTCCACGGGTCGGATCGGATCGGTGCCTCGGGTTGGATCGGGCACGGGTCGGGGTGGGTCGAATCCACAAGCGGGTCGACCTGCGAGGGTTTTATCAATACTCTAGACATGGCTACTATGATGATTTTGATTCGAATTTTGTCAGTTTAGTATCTTTTCATTTTATTTTGGTTAATAAAAAAAATTTCGGATTGGTCTTTGTCTTCTTCTTTTTCAATTCATAACATATGCAGCTTTCTAAATTTGTATTCTTTATAATGCAAGATACAAATAATTTTACCGTCAATTATAAATATATTTTGGAAAAAAAATATTCCAAAGCTTTGTATATTTGTTGACACTTACGGTCCACATATCTGTATCAGGTAATTTTCTAAAGAAAACGTAGGGTCGTAATTTCGATCGGGACCGTTGATGTAACTGAAGATATTAGATAAAGTCCTTTTTAAATTAATCTGGACCGTTTGTTTTCTTGCACGGTCGGATTTCATGAAAAAGTAGGTGACATCTTTTTCTTTTATTTTTTGGTGAATAAAAAGTAGGTGATATCAATCTTCTTGATTCAAAGCACCATAGATTCTTTCTAACGCAACTATAGTAGAAGAGTCATAAGAAAACCAAATCAGCAAAAGTTGGATATGAAAATAAGAAAGAAACGAACGAAAGCGCGTCTTTCATATGTTGTTTTGTTTCTCCAATTTATGAAAAAGAATGCACAAGTGGCAAATAAAACCGGAAAGAATCACGATCAATCATTGGCCCAAAGATATGAAGAAGAGCTCACCAAATTGAAGTTAAAAGTATGATAAGAGTATTGATAAAACTAGGATGGGTTCGATCCGGTTCGAGAAATTCGAGATGGTAATTCGTCTGATTCGAGAACAAATTCGTGCAGATTCGTCCAAAAAAATTAGGAGCCAAAGACTATTGCGGTCATGGTTTTTGAGAAACCCGAACTTAAATTCGGCTTGAGATTGGACCGACCTGGACCGACCCGACCCGTCCGTCAATAGCCCGTCATTAACCCGCCATTAATATTTTCTTATATTTTTTAACAAATTATTTGAATTTTTATTTTTTGAATTATAAAATAAATCTAACAAAATTTTTATATTTTAAATTTTATTTTCGATTTTTGTAATTTTTTTGCATTTTACTTTGATTTCTTTTGACTTTTTGGAATTTTTCGAAAAAAAAACTTGATGACCTGATCGGCTGACCAATCCGATCTGGACCGAATCGGTCCGGACCCTGGAAATTTTTCTTTAAAAATGATTATATATATTACTTTTTTTTAAAAATGATCATGTATTTGAAATTTCTTTGTACAAATGACCATATAAGATAATTTTTTTGTAAGAATAACCATCATTTCGAACTCCTGAAAAAAATCGTAAATCTTGAACCCCTGAAGAGAATCCTAAATCTGCCTCTGCCCGCCTCGAACCCGTCTATCTGTCGACCCATGAGCCTAAGACGGGTTGCGGCCGGCGTACAAAATTTGAACCAGTAAAAACCCGGCCGGCGAATCCGTTAGACCGGCCAATCCGTTGAACCGGACGGATTTAAACCGACTCAGCTCGAACCGGACCATTGTCAAATCCCTAGATCCAGCACAATAAGTTTGTCTGTCAGATCTTACATTGTATCTATGAACTTAGACATAAAGAGTTCAGGACCCAGATAAAAATTTTGAATAAAACAAAACCTAAATTAATTAATTGTCAGCTGGTGGTGTGTTTGTGGCAGGTTATTTTCAGATTCACGCTTGGCAAGTATGGAGACACCATCTAGCAAGTTATGCAACATGTATCGTTGCAGCCTGACACGGCTCCAATTTGCTCTTATCCGTTGAGTGTTTCGAGTTAGAAATACTTGGCAAATTTCTTCAGTTCTGGATTTCTTTGAACTTCGATCTCAGGTGTGAACAATTATAAATTTATTAGTTTATCATATATAACAGTATGAATAAGACAAATGAATCATTGGTTTACTCGAGAAGAATATAAGTAAACGTTATTTATATCCGTTAGAGTATAAATAATTGATAAATACATATTACACATGATATTTTTTTATTATATATTTGACTCTATAATTTATCATTGTGATTGTGATGAGGTTGATTTAAATATAACATGTTGGATTAAATATATAATATTTTTGTTTAGTTTATTAATTTAGTAGTTTTAGGAATCAACTCTTAATCTTATAATCTAGTAGTTAAGACTTAAGAGCAATGCTCTCTTAAAGTGAGGTATCATGTTCGAAGTTCAAGTCTGAAAGACTTTAGATCAAAATATGAATAAAACTTGGAGCAAAAAAATTCATTTTCTTTCTAAAAAAATTGATTAGTAGTTTATTACTTTTAGAAAGACCAACAATTATATGTACTTATTTTCTATATTTCATGATATTATATGTGTATACAATGTGTTTAAAGTAATATATTTTATTTTCTCTATTCTTTTTGGATGATTCTAATATCTCAAGTTTTTGGTGTCCCACAAGTTTATTTTTTATTCATTTATTTGATTATTTGATTATTCGTTAATTTTAACACATAATATATTAATAAATACTTAACAGGTAGAGATATCATATACAGATATATGATATAAATATAAAACTAATCTTAAATAGACACGGATATAAAATCACCTTTGTCTATCCTTATCATACTCATTGACACATTTAACTCTAAAAGTATTCTAAAAAAAATGAGAATTAAATCCACATTGTGACGCATCTTTTTTCTACCTTTTTTAAGGGGAATTTCATGAATGGAGTTGGTATAGTTACATCACCAAATATTTAAGTACTGATAAGCACAAATATCGAAACGACAACACATCCAATTAAAATCAGTAGAGAAAAAGAAAGCAATCCGTTCGCTTTCTTTTATCTTAACGCGTCATAAGCGGCAAATATTGACATTGTACATTTATTTATTTAATTAATTAGGTAAAGAGACCCTATTATCCGAATATGTTGTCCTATCTCAGTTAGCCTCTATAAGTTCACATTTTTTAGAATATTTTTAATGATGAAATAATAATCGAATGGTTCACACAACTTTAAAATTCGTGCGTACAAATCTCAAATTTGATTGAATCATTCGATTATTATTTCACCATTAGAAGTATTTCAGGAGATATTAACTCAGACTCTATGTGATGATAAGATAAGAGTCAAGTCTTTATTGATTGTTCGAAACAATGGAAGTTTACAAAGCTCGAGGGAAAAAAGTTTGATCGAAAACTGAGATTAAATGAGACAATTATGTGCAATATTGGCTGTTATTTATTGATTAATTTTATATCATCTGTTTTTCCTCCATTCCTGCAAATTTTATTGTAAAACTCACCATGTGGCTAAGAGAAACAATCATTAACAATTACAATCAAAGCCATACTTTAAGTTTAATAAGACAGATTTGAAGCAAGTTATGTGGAAAAAACATTAAATTTGAAGTATTATAGAATTATTTATAAAGGTTAGTAGGTTACAATAGTAAAATTATGACCACATTAGAAAATTATTTTAATGAATAGCTCTCAACTTAGTTGGCATCAGAAGTTTCTCTTTTAGAGAGTAAAATAAATTAATTAACGACTATAAGATTCAAATTTAGATTAGTGTGATATTTGGTTTGTTAATGATATTTAGACAGGTGCCAGGATCTGTTAGTGATTGGAGGAATTAATGATATTTGGACAATTTTATCATAAGTATTTTTTGTTAATTTTCTTTTGCAGTAACACGTCCCAAACATAATTCAATTTTTATATATAAGAATCATACATAGCACTGGATAAAAAACTCGTAACTCGTGAGTTGCTCGAACTCGACTCGAGAAAAACTTAGTTCTAACTCGAGCCGGCATAACTCGAGCTGAGACAACTCGGTTGACTCACGAGTTGAGTTCGAGTTGCCCTCAACTCGCTCAGTCCAACTCGTGAGTTGTAATATATAAATAATTTGTATTTATTTGAGCTGAAACCTGTTTTATATTTGAATTATTTGCACTTATTTTCATTTATTTGACAAACATTAGTAGTAAATACATACTTTCTATTTGATAAACACTTAGAAGTTAGAAATGAAACATATTTTTTATGTTCTATGTTAGAATTTTCAAGCTGAATGTCGAGCCACGAGCCAACTCGAGTTGTGGTCAGTTGAGCTCGAGTTGGTTTAGAAAACTCGAAATTGCTGTGTAATGAGCCGAACCAACTTGAGTTGTAGCGAGTTCGAATTCAAATTCGAATTGAGTCTGACTCATATACAACCCTAATCATACGTCGTCCAGTTCATTTAATTATTACTTCCCCGTAGAAAATTGCAAATTCAAGATGGGTAATTTTTTTTGGAGGTTCATGAATTTTGTATGAAATTTACATTTGTAGCCACACTTTTAATTATTTATTATTTTCATTGATTTGATATATATCTAAATTTAATTACCGTATCATATTTCATTCAAAATGCTGACTAAAATTGATATGGCTTCTACACGACATCTACTTTTGAAAAACTAGAATAAGAGACAAATTGGTATCTTTAAATTTTTTTTTGTTAGGTGAAAATATATGAATAATATATTCAATCTTTCTATTATTGTTTCTTAAATTCTTCATAGTAGTCTAGCTGTCTGAGAATATATGTCATGTAGGTGTCACATTACCTTTAGTTAGCAAATTGAATTGAAAAATATAATACAATGAATAAATTTAGACATATATTATTAAAATTGGATAATTAAAAATTTTGTAGAACCGCATGTCTAGTACAACTAGTGTTGGACATCATCTTTCTACAGAAAGACACATGTTCAAATTTCGTAAGAGATAATTAAAAAATAATAAACGTGAGAGGTAACGAAACCCCTCATATAAAATAATTACTAACCAAATGTAAATTTTATATAAAATTTAGGGAACACCCAAAATATTTATCCTTCGGGATTCAATCCGTTTTACAAATTTAGGATGATTTAAGAATTTGGGACTCGTTTTATACAAATATTTCTAGTCGAGGCTTGACAAAACAAAATAGTATATTTGTCACGCAAACTAAAATGCACATGGGTAATGAAAAATAAAAAAACAACAAAGACACACAATTCGCATATGATTTCGAGTTGAATGATGACAGTATTAGAACGACAGCTTGGCCACACGCAGTTATGTTAAATTGTTAACTGACATTAATTCTTTCGTTGTTTTCTCGAAAAGTTTGCTTTGAAAAACCTCAACATAGATGAGTCTAGTTACTTTTTTCATCGAAAAGCAATGCGATATAAATGTATCTAACAATTTATGATCTCTAATGGCAATTTGGTAAAAAAAGTTAATGAACTTTAAATATACATTTTTCCTTTCACCTTGTTCTTTTTTTTTCTACAGTAGACTTGCTGAGATAAACAACATTTGACTTTAATTAATCTTGGATTAAGGTGTTTAATTATTATATAAAAAATAGTAGTTATACCAAACAACTTCTCACCTCCAATATTAAATGTTCAATCTATCGTTGTACATGTCTTGCTGTATGCCTGTATGCATGTGTCATCACTCATCAGGCCAGCTACTCTTGAGTTAGGATTTGCTGTTATTCTTGAGAATAACAGATTCTGTTATTCTGTTATTCGACTGAAATATTTCGATGCTAATAAATGAATGATACAGATAAATTGTACGGAATTCGATGTATTATATATTTTATTCATTAGATTGAAAATGAACGGTCAAATAAAAAAGTAGTCAGGCTTTTTTATTTAATTATTTTACGGTCCTGTTCAAACGGACCTTTATGTTTAGCATTTTCAAATGAGTCCGGCTCAAGTTTTTGTTCCTTTGTATATTTAAAAAATAAAGTTGATTTTCGGTCTAGGATTGTCAACAAAATTTTAATCTTTAATTCGATTCGTATCGTATTCGATAAGAGAGATATGAGTAAGATTTTTTTCGTTAATTTATCAAATATGAGTATGTGTAAGATTTTTTTTCATTAGCTAAACAAATAAGGATACATGTAAAGACTATTTCGTATCTGTTATCCTATAGAGTAAATATAAAATAATATAAATAAATATATATGTCCGATTTTAAAATATATAAAAATAATTAATCTATTAATAATTTAAGTTTTATAGGAGACCATCTAAATAATTGCCCCTTTTTAGTAAAACTCTTAATTTTCAACAGAACATTAATGTTTTTTCTTCTACCAAAATTAATTCCATCTAACCAATATTTATTCAATTTTACAATCCTCTCGTTTAATTCTTTTAAAAAATTAATTGTATTATTATAACTCTTATATAATATCGCATTATATCTTATTTTTTGTAGTTAATATATATGCTCTACCTGCTCTCTTGTTATGCTCATGTTTATGAAAATTATTGAATTTAGGTGTATTTGTGTAAAATATTATTTATTTATAAAATTAAAAAATATTATATTAATATTACACATATCGTCTGTTACATGTATGTTACCTTTATAATTTTAACGGATAAGAATAGGATCATGATAAGTCAAATTTAATGGATAAAGATAAAATATGAATAAAAAAAAATTAAAAAAAAATACAAATACAAAAATAACTCCACCCGACTCGTACACTCCTATTCCGATTCTCAACATTGGCTCTTTAAATTATTTGTCCTGTCAACGCTTAACTCTTGCTTTCAGTTTTAACTCTAAGCTACATAAGGATGGTAGTTTGGCCTGTCAACCCATCGGCCCGCACATGTCTACCCAGCCCAAGCACTATACCCATCCGACCCATTGTCATGGAGGGTTGGGTAGGGCCGGGCCTATGGACGGGCCGAGGCAGGCTATGGGTTGTGAAGTTGTATCCATGGGCTATCCATGGACCGATTATAATATTGAATTAGATTGGATTTTAATATATGATGTGAGGCTAAATAGATTATGCCGATTATAATACTGGTAGCTGATTATGATATAAAATTATCAAACGATATTAATCTGAAATTCTAAAATTATCACAAATTTTACAATTCAGTAATTACAAACTATACATTCAATAATAGAAAAACATATTTTATTTGATGCACTGATGTTGTGATGCACTGTTGTATTGGACGGGCCTGTGCGGGTAGTCCATGGGTCGGGCTGTGAAGCCCATGGATAGGCTGGACTTCCAATTCTAAGCCCACCTCTAGGGCCGAGTAGGCCGAGTATGACATTTTTGCGGGCCGAGTAGGCCGCATGATAGGTAAAATACGCGTGGGTAAGATAGGTAAAATACGAGTAGGCCCATTGACATTCCTAAAGCTACACCTAGTAATTAATTTGTAGAGCTTTTTTTGTTGAGAAAAGTAGACTTTAGACTACTTAGAACTTTTTATTAAATATGTTTTCTTTTTCTAATTTATAATGTTTCGATAGCTAGAAACCATTTATTTAATACACTAAATAATTTGTAACATCGTACAGTCGTACGTCACATGTGAACAATGTCGAATTCAGGATTTTAGTCATGAGGATAAGATTTATATATTTTTTTAGAGAAGGCAAAATGATTCAAATTTTTTAATATACATGATAATTTTGTAAAAATGTTGACAAATCGTATAAATACACAATTTTTTTACAATTTTATTTTTCAAAAAGGCACTTGTCCCCTGGATCACATTGAATCCGCCCCAGCATTAGAAACTTGTTGGTTATGTATTATAATGTGTCGTGTTCACAAGCGGACTCGGAAATTTTCGAAACGAGAGTTAAATAATGTAGCAAATACTAATATCATGACAATAATTATATTAACAATCTAGAACTACAACTACAGAGAATATTAACATATTTTCATTTCTTGTTTATTCAAATAAATATAAAAATGGTTGTCTATGTTAAGGAGAAAGGCAAGTAAAAAGTATACAAATTTCACATTAAACCAAATGAACTTTTAATAAAATTATTTCTTGATTAGATAAAACAAAAAATAGAGAATTATTCGATTTGAACGGAGAGATGAATTAATTTTTGTATGTTCTATGAGAAAATAATAAATTTTGAAAACCTTAATTGATGCATGAGAATCAATTATGAAGTTAAAATAGAGACGCACATCATTATCATACGCTTCCCTGCGCTCGCGTTAACAGACCACAAGGTTTCACCTCTATGGTCTACATAGAAACAGGTCCAGACAATTTATCTCCTGCCGTAAAATCAAAGCAAAAAACATTGCATTTGAGACAATAATTACGTCCACCTCTCCTCATAGGCACATGGCGCAGCATTAACTTTCTGCTCCACCTCTAGAAACCAGCTTAAAACATTCCGTGCCATCTTTAACTCCTTTCCGTTCGCATTCAAATCTCTTTTCTGAGTTTCTCTCTCTCTCTCACTACCAATTACCTGCTCCACCATTACTTTCCTGTTTCCTCTCCATACTTTTCTCAGCTTGTACTCTAAACGCGAGAAATAAATTGTCCCAACTGTTAATGCTATAGCCAGCTGGTGGCGCGGTGTGATATATGGTGAGACTGGGCTTCTCTCTCCTTCTTCTCCAACTCTCATGGTGCCTTCTCTTCTCACCTACACGTTCCTATTCCGACGAGAGTAAGCTGTTTCTATCTTTTTTTATTTGATTTCTAGCTCGAGATTGTGGTATTCTTTCCAATTTAGGAGGTTGGTTGTTGATAATTCCTCTCGTTTTCACCGCTCTAGTTCATGCGCTGAGTGCATTTAAAAGAGAAATCACTGAAGATCCCTATTCGAGATTATCTGATTGGAACACTGACGATGGAGATCCCTGTACCTGGACAGGTGTTGGTTGCTCTGATCAGGACAATCGTGTGGTCTCACTGTAAGACATGCCTGAATTGAACTGTTTTATTGAAGTAATTGTATTGGTATGTGACATTTCATTCTTTTTTAAGGTCTTTTATGTTAATTGAGCAGGAAGTTGCCGAATTCGTCTCTCAAAGGATTTCTTTCTCCTGCAATTGGCTCCCTTGCTTACTTGCAAGAACTGTATGCTTTCCAAATTTTGATGCATGACACTTCCACAACTGTAATTACTATTCATTAGTCTCTTATTTTGTATACAAATTTAAACTTCGTTGTTGATTAAAAAATGCAGCTCTTTGGACAATAATTCATTTTATGGGTCAATACCAGAAGAAATCAGCAATTTGACAAATTTGCATGTCCTAGATTTAAGCAGGAATGAGTTATCAGGACCTATCCCTTCTCAGTTGGGAAACTTGGTCAGCATCTCAAAAATGTATTACTTATTTTACATTTTGTTGAAGTTGAATTATAATTTTTCCCTACAATTATTTGTTTTTTCATTAATTGTTGACTATCACATTGTTAGATTTCTTAATACAAATATGCTGACTGGCACAATTCCTGATGTGTTGGGGAACTTGGTGAGTCTTGTCGAGCTACGGTTGGATAAAAACAAGCTTACTGGTGTTATTCCTGGAAATAACAATTCCAATTCGTAAGTTCAGAACTTTTTTTGTAGTTTACTTATGTACTATATCAGTTGCTTACTTGCTTGGCATCTCGAAAGTGTTTTGGTCAATGATATTTGATCTTACGTTTCTTTATTTTGTCTTTGACAGAATTTCATCAGATAACAACACTGTCAGAATCGGCTTATGTAAACTAACAACGCTGGGCGATGCAAATTTCTCATATAACTATTTTGAGGGAGAAATACCATCTTGCTTGATATGGCTTCCAAGGTAAACTGCTTGATACAGATGTGTCCAATCCAAATTTACCTTTTCTGACCTTGTTATGTTTTAGCGCAATTGACTTTTAACAGAGCTGACTTTCAAGGCAACTGTTTAAATGGTGCTAACACCAAACTACAGCGTTCTGCCCAACAATGTAGGTTTGCCATGTTATTTATATTTTATAATCTGACAAGAAAGTTGAACCCCATCAGAATAATTTATTTAATTGTAATTCTAGGCAGCATTGGCCCAGAAGGCAAGAAAGGGCCCAAAGCAGGTTCCAAAGAAGGGCATAAAGGGAAAACAATTCAACAACAGTGGTGGCTTCTTTTTCTGGAGATTATTACTGGAATCATTGTAATCATTTTCATCATTATATCTGTAATAACATATAATAGAAAATATAGAAGAAAAAGAAACATCACAGTCCCATGGAAAAAGAGAAACTCAAGTTTGAAAGACCACACTATTATCTCGATTGGTGAGTAATCTTTGCACTTACTATTATAAAGTATAAACTTAGTAAATTTTCTCTTCATTATTCTACAATGGACTTTTCTGGTCTTCTCAACATGTAGATGAAAGCTTGCTAGAGAATGTGCCAAGAATAAGCCGGCAAGAGCTTGAAGAAGCATGTGAAGATTTTAGCAATATTATCGGGTCTTCTTCTGATACAGTTATCTACAAAGGAACTATGAAAAATGGGCCTGAAATTGCTGTTGTTTCACTCTGTGTTTCACGAAATTATTGGACGACTAGCTACCTTGAGCATTACTTCCGAAAAGAGGTAAATAACTTGTGCATTACACCAAATAAGCTATAACCTTTGAGGCTTTGAACCATGTATTTGGATATTAAATCGCACTTTTCCCAGGTGTCAAACCTAGCAAGGCTGAACCACGAAAACATTTCCAAGCTTATTGGGTATTGCAAAGAGTATGATCCCTTCTCAAGGATGCTTGTATTTGATTATGCTTCAAATGGAACCTTGTATGAGCATCTCCATGGTAAGCAAAAAACACTCTTTTCAATCTGCAAATTTACAAAACAGACATTTTGACCCCCAATATTTTGCATAGATGGAGATGGGTGCCGATTTACATGGCAGAGACGGATGAGAATTGCTCTTGGTATTGCACGCGGTATCAGATATTTACATACAGAGGTTCAGCCTCCTTTTGCACTGACGGAGTTAGCATCAACTGCTATTTATCTGACTGAAGACTTTTCTCCAAAGGTATGAATCAAACCAACAGATGAGCATTATTTCAGTTAGCTTAATTTTTTATTGTTTTATTTTAATTGTACTTGATATTGCAGCTAGTAGACTTTGAGAGATGGAATTCCCTTAGTGCAAAACCAGGGATCGACTCGGCCTCGGTATTTGATGGAGGCTCAATCGACTCATTTAACAGTTATATGGATTCTAATGAAAGAAGAAATATGTATATTCAGGCCAACATCTCTTCGTTTGGTGTTATCTTACTAGAGTTGATAAGTGGACGGCCTCCATTTTCCAAAGAGACTGGTTTCTTGGCTGATTGGGTAAATATTTTCACCCAAAATCTTCACTATGTGCACTATGTGTGTTATATTTACCTCTTTTCGTCTTAAATTAATGCAGGCTATGAAATACTTGGAAAATTCACAAGAACGAAGCAACTTGTTAGATCCTGAGTTAAATAATGTGAAAAAGGAGAGCCTCTCAGTAGTATGCAATGTGGTGAGTCTCTGTATGGAACCAGAACAGTTAAAGAGGCCATCAATGCAAGTAATAACTGCAATGTTGGAAGAAGGAATCGACACATCTACAGCTGCTGTCCTGAAGGATTCTAACCTGGCATGGGCTGACCTCGAAATTTCATAGCTTTAGTGTTTGTGCTCATATTGTAAATTACGCTAAATACCTCTTGAGTGGGTTCTAATCATTTTCTGTCCTTGTGAGATGATTGGTTGGTTGGTTTGTTTGTTTAAATTATGCTGGCTGGGTTGAGAAAATGCTGGCATGTTGTTTATGTATCACACAAGCTGCAAGTGAGCTTTACTTTTTGTGGGTTTGCTTTTAGAGAAATCATAAATTATGTACATACAAATCCATTATGTGTCATCTAATATGCATAAGTTGACGGATGAGTTGTCACACTAGACTGAAGTACTGAAAGCCTTTATATTTTTTGTTTTAATAAATAATAAATTAAATTGTTAAATTCCCATCCTCTTTGTTTGATGGAGAGCACTGCGTTCTGCTATTTGAAAAAAACGATTTATTGTGTATGCTGTTTTCTCTAATTGGAAACCGTTAGTCTCAGCTCGAGACTCGAGACTGCTTTTTGTAAAAAAATAAATAAAAGAAACAATTTATTTTGCAAACATTGTGCTGATGCTGTTGACGCTTAACCTCAAAGCCCATTTTCTCCAATCTAAAACAACTAACAAGGCCTTTCAATAATTGAATCTAAGCCCATTTGTTTTTTGAGAGTGAAAGCCCGTAGGAAAATCTAAGCCCATTAACCATCCTATAGAATAGGCTATAGCCTATAGGCTATAGCAACCCGGGAATTTTTATTTTCTTATTTCCCAGTCTGCCCTTGCGCTGTCGTTCCCGGTGGCACGATGGGAAACAACAGAAAGGACGACGACCTGACGGAGTACGAGAAACAGCGGTTGTTGCGAATCAAGGAGAACCAGGTGCGATTGGAGGCGCTCGGTCTCCCTGGCCTTGCTTCTTCCGTTCGTAGCGACCTCTCCAAGCAAACGGAAGCGAACAGCAAGAGAAAGAAGAAGAAGAAGAAGAAGAAGAAGAAGAAGACGGAGCCTGATGAGGAGGAAGAATACCGACCGTCCGATGAAGAAGATGATGATGATGAAGAGGAGGAGCATATGGAGAACCGTTCGAGTGAAGAAGAGATGCCTTCTTCTTCCAGTTCGAGAAGAAAGGTGCTGTGTTTATTATACCAAAGGGGCCATAAAGTTCCATAATTACACTTTGTTAAGTTTTATTTAACTACATGTTGGAGGACTATATGTCTATATGGCATTGATTTAATAAGAAATTTTAATCAACACTGTATGTCTGTATGTATCTATTCCTACTTCACTACTCAATCAAGGTTTGATGATAAAATTTACTGACTTCATTGATTTTGCAGGGAAAGAGCACTATCTCTTTGAATGAATGCAAGCCATCTAAGGGTTCCTGCTTGAAAAGAGGGAGAAAAGATGGTGATTTCATCGATGATGATATAGACTTAGCACAAGTATTTTTTTTCAAACCAAAGATTGCAACTAGTAGAATATTAAAACCTTTTGATGTTTTTTGAAAAACCCTTGATTTTAATTTCAGGCCATTGCTCTGTCATTGGGAGAACCAGTTGAGAATAAAAATGGTGGAGCAGAAATACAAAATAAGGCAGTCAGGAAGAGTAAATCAACTACCAAATATGAGAAATTAAATAAGAAGCCGGTTTGTCTTTTGTTTATAAACTTCTTTCTTTGTGTATGCCTTTGTTTTCTTTGTTTCTCCCTGTTCTATGTTCTTTTTTTCTTTCTTTTCTCAGAGCAAGAGTAGGATACAGCTCAGTGAAGATGAAGTTATCGGTTTCTTCTTCTCCTTTGATGGTAACTTCTCCTTGGCCAATATTCTTTTTTCACTGTTAAAATGATCTGCAAATTGAATTGGTGTTTTATTCAATTAATTGATTGAAATTTGATTACAGAAGTGGGAAAAGGGTTTATCACAGCATATGATATAGAAAAGATGGCTATTGCTCATGATTTTACATGGACTGATGGTGAATTAGCTAAAATGGTTCGTTGCTTTGACAGTGATGGAGACAGAAAGGTTTGATCCAATCTTCCAACATTTTTAAAATTAGCGCCCCAGTACTCTTTAGAGTTCTTTCCGAGAAGCAGCTTGTAATCAGGCCTGAGGAACTTGTAATTTAGATGGTCCTGCCATTTTCCTTTCTTTTGTTAGAGTTTTCTTGCGAATGACTTGATAGAAATGAAGCTATTAAATTAACTATGAACAAAGAATGCTAATTTCACAAGCAAAATTGTTGAAATATTTCCTTGAAGGTTGTAAGTTAATGCATGCATGCATGCATCATACAGTTAGTTGCTTGTCCGACTTACTATTTTGCTTCTTTTGGCAGCTTAGTCTGGAAGATTTCAGGTCCATTGTTTCCAGATGTAACATGTTACAAGAGTCTTGAGTAACCTCAGAATTCCAGTATCTAGTATTTGGTGTCAAAGATACTGCTGGAAGTTCAAGTTCACAACATGGAAGTCGAGAAGAAAAAGAAATAGATATAGAATACTCCTTCCAGAGGATTGAACGGTCCTTAATGAAACATTAAGACTTCTTAAATTGAGTCCAAAAAAAAAATGGAGAGATTTTCACGTAGACTTGTGTAAAGTAGTCCCAAATCCCAATCAGTACTTCTGTACACTGTAAAACACCGCCTTTATATTTCCATGGTTATTGTACTATACAGAAATTTGTGTGTAATGTGTTGTAATTTGTTACATAATGTGTTTCAATTTTTGCACAATGGCTTGTCACAAAAATAATATTACTTGGAAACGAGTATCAGTTACCTCAGCAACTCTTTCTTACACCATTTGGTGCCAAAATTGCTTTGGTAACTTAGTAAGCCATCATCCATGTCTTTGGCATTAAGTTTGAATGTCTTCCAAGTTCTTTGTACTCCAGTTATAAGTTAACAAGAGTCTTGCCTATTTTATATTTGGTCCGTTGATATATCAGGAATCTTTAAGGACATTCACGAACTCCTTCCGGTATGTAGAATATGTTATTTATATTAGGTCATAGATGTTAGTATCTTACGATACGCGATGTGTATCTTACGGTTCGATACAAGTCAAAGGATGATAGATACGTATCTTACGATTCGATACGAGTAGTGAAACTCAAGAGTGAGTCGTCATTTCTCAAAATAAATATCTTAATATGTAAGCAATTTACATCGATATCAACTGACAGTTATCAATATATTTAAAATTAAGATGATTTCTTTAATTAGTTATTTAGATTTTTTTTGTTACATACTAATTACTACAATTCTTTTGTTATTTTAAAAGTAGCTTAGCGTATCTTAACGACACGATACGATATAAAATCCACCGATACACGATACATTTTACGATTCAACAACTATGATTAGGACAATGTTTAACCATGGGTATGATTGGATGCATGAATATAGAGCAATGTTCAATTTACTATTCAAATGCATGTTATAATTGATCTTTCATCATTTTCATCCAGGACTGCTGTCTAATTTCAGAAGAAGCATAGACTTGAATGCAGGTGTCTAAAGCATAAACACGTATTCGAATGAAGTAATGAACACCTACTGAAAACTGCCATCTCTTCATGATGTGGATATTGTTGCCCGTAAAAAGAGCTGATATACGATTTTTTTTTTTTACAAAAAACGATCGCTTCTGCTAAATGCAATGGCCACCTACTCACCTAGCCTTTACTGAAAGCCAATCTTCAAGTCTGGAAATAAGATAGCATCACTGAAGAGACATTTCATGTTGAAGTTACATCTTAGTGTGTTTCAATGACACTTTGATTTGCAAAAGCCCCAGTTTTTGAGTTTTGTGCTAATACAAAACTGAAAATTACAATAGTTTAAACTTTAAAGCAGAGATCTTTTCTGAGTTATTGAAAAATACGCATGATTATGCTTCGGAAAGTCCTGTATAAATAATTCAGTTTTATGGCGCTGAACTTTTTGCTCTGTTAGATGTTTTTTTCCGGTCCTACAAAGCTTGCTGACATTATTGATTTAGGTGGGAGCCGTTGTCTGACATTTTATGGCTATGGTAAATACCTTGCTTAGCTGTTACTATTTATAGAATGTCCAACTGCCAGGGAACATGAAAAGGAGCTTGTCAGTTATCCACAAGATACGATTGATTATTTAAACCAGTTCCTATGTTCAAATTCCTTCCGCGAGTGTCCAGATAAAATCTCGTAAAAACCCAATACACTAGTCCTTGAAAATTATCATGTTTAGAACTACGTCGTTTCATTGAAAGATGTTCAGATATCTGTCAACAAGTATAGATCTTTTAAATATCACAGCGTACTATTTGTCACGTTGCACTAACACGAATATGGAATCAAAACTTCACCATTTCACTTTGTAGCCGCTACAGTCTTGTGGAATTGTTAGTTAGCAAGAAACGAGTGTTGTTTTAATGATATTTGAATACTTTATGTCATCAAATTAAATAATTGTTGCTATACTGAGTAGGTGCTATGAAGGGAGCTATGCAAGAGACAACATGGGGCTAGGTGCAGAGCAAGAGCAATGAAGCTTTGATGATAGAAGCCGCTCAACAGGGAGAAGGGCTCGAGGAATGGATGGCTGGACAAACTTGTGGAACTGAGGCTGAGAGAATCCTCAATCTTGTCAACACAATGGGAGACGAGGAAAGCTGTCAGGGGAATCACCCTTATTACATGATAGATAACCTTTCAGTGCTATATCAAAACATTTTTTTTTTAAAGCATATATTTTGCTTGGGTGTTGGTCGTTTGTTGTTCTGAGACTTTTATTTGTTTGTTTGTATGAGTTTATAGGACGATTATCATGCTGGCTACGAATACAATCATGGTGGAGCGGTTGCCTTCGATAGCATTGAGGGATCAGTACCATATAGTATAGCGATATCTTTTAAGTATAGGGATGTTAAAGACATTGTATTCTTCGTTTTGTAATGAAATGAAGAGGTGGGCATCACCCACTTATTTCAAAAAAAAAAAAGGTTTCCAAACATTCACAGAAAAACAATACGAAAATCCTGGAACTTTAAAAATTGACGAGGACTTAACTTTTTTAATGTGCACAAAGGAAATCAAACATCTGAACCAAAACAAGTGCTAGTTATAATCACACTGACAACATGAGAAGCCACAGTTTGTGTTGAGATCCATCATCCACCAAGCACATCCTAAACACCCTATTTCAAGGTATTACCAGATAGCAACCCTTCTAAATTCTACCGCCACTTTATCAAGCACTACGAAAAACTAAAAAGGAATAATGAGAAAGAAATGAGTGAAGTTAACAAATCAATTTATTTCTTCAACATATAGCCTAGAAGGATTCCTATCAAGGCCACAACCACCACAAGGACTACAGGAAAACCATTCTGCTTCTTGCTTGCTTTCCGCCTCAAAGATTCCTGCATTTTAGATATACACTATTGTTAAAACATATTATAAGAGTGAAAAGAAGCAGCTTGCTTGGCTAGAGCAATTTGCTGCATTTTAGATCTACACTATTGTTAAAACATATTATAAGAATGAAAAGAAGCAGCTTGCTTTGCTAGAGCAATTTGGACGGTAAATATTTGATACAAGAATTGTTTCACACATGACACATGTAACACTTAATTGAACCAAAATCAGGAAAGAGCCATAGCATTACATAATCAGATTCATAGTTGGCACAAATAGAAATTTTCATATTCAATTTCAATCTTGTTTCTTTTTAATTATTGAACAGAAAATTGAAATAATAGGCACTAACCAATTCCTGCCGGAGCTTGTTGTTTTGCTGAATAATAGAATTTTTTTCCTCAGTTAATCTTGAAATTACAGCTTGCTGTCAACAATAAGATGTGCAAGTCAATGCAAATGTTTTATGAAATGGCAAGACATGGCAAATGCTACCACCAATGGGAACCTTTTCCGTTACTCAAGGAATGATAACCTCTCCTTTTCAAGTGCAATTCATCTAATCTAGAACGGAAGGATCGGATCACACCAAAACTACCCCCTCCCCCCCCTTCCCAACTCTAGAAAAAAATTCAGTCAGTCCAATCCACCTGTTTGAGTTTATAGATCAGTCAGACACTCAGACTGGACAAAAAAAACAGCCCTTTTTCATCCCTTCAATAATAGCAGCCATGGAACCCAATTATTTGCAAATGGAAGTATGGTTTGTTACGCCTGATAAATAATTGATACTAACACTCTCATAAACCTTAGTGCCCAAGTTGCAGTTTTTAAACAAACCCCAGTTCTACACCCATAGCAAATAAAAATAATATAACAGATTAGATCATGACTTCAAGTTGGTTCAGGAAAATGGCATTTCTGTGCCCAAGAACTTCCAATTGGAGAATGAAGATTTTAATAAATACAATTCCTTCAGAAAAATGCAATATATCGAATCATGAAATTCAGAAACATCCTACTATAGTTAAATCAGTTCATCACCAAGATTAAATCAGTTGATCATCCAGATGTTACAGTAAAAAATTCAGGAAAACAACTTCTCTAATTTCATTTCTTTGTGGCAAGAACAAAAATATAGCTTCAGATTACTCACCTCAGAACTCTGAACTTCTGGTTCAGCCTCAAATTTCGGTTCAGAGTAAGCTTTTGTTGCCTGAAAATGTTCACAAGTCACCAAGCAATCATCTAGACAACTCAATTCAAAAGCAAATAAGCAAGTAATTGTCTAAAAAATAATACTAACACTCATATATTCAGCAGCAGTCAGATTTCCATTGTCAGAAACGGATCCTCTTGGAGACGAGCCTTCCTCAGATCCTTCACGCACAGGCGATGGCGGCTGAGGTGGTGCAAAATAAGCAACCCTCAATTTTACTTCATCCACTAAATTTCCTGATTCTTTAGAGAACTATACAAAATAAAGCAAATTCATTAGATTGTTCAGAGTTCTGAACCTTCAACTGCCCCCATCTTAGTTATCAGGTTTTTTTGATAAATAGACAATAAACAGGGTCTTGTCACAAAAGCTGCAACTATCAACATTGTCCAAGACTCGAGTATTTTTTGGAGTCTGCATGTCTGCCTGTTTGTCTATGGATAGGGTCAATAACATTTTAAACATCAGAGTTAAAATTCTACGAGGACAAATAGCTAAACTTCTATATTTTTATGCTGTAATGACCAATAAGACAGTATCTTTTATGGATTAATAAGACTCCAGACTCAACTAAACATCTAGTAATAAATAAAGTAGATCTTATGATGACCTCTTATAGGTTAAGCACCTAAATTCATCAAACTATTAGGTAATTGGTTATGATTAACTCTTATAGATGAAACACCTAAACTCATCAAATTATTGGGTAGTTGGTTATGATTAACTCTTATAGATTAAACACCTAAATTCACCAAATTAGTAGGTAGTTGGTTAAACAGAGGTTACCATGTCTGCAGTTATTTCCTTGGCATTGGCACCTTCATTCACAATAACACTCTGCACAAGAAATTTATCCTTGCATTGCATGTCAGGCGGTGCCTCTTTCTGAGCTTGCATAGTAACTGCACAAACCAGACTCACCTGATTAATCATTGGAAAAAAAAATAGGAAAAACCTTTTGAGTAACAAAAAAAAGGTACAACTTACCAACAACATCGGCTGTAGATCGTGGAGGCACAATTCCAGAATTAGGCCTAACACAGTACTTCTTTGGGCTTGTAGTTTTAACCTAAAAAAATTGGTTAGAAAAAGTAAGATGCGCCTTCTTTTTCAAATTTTCTAGGGTTCGTTCTTCAAGTAATATTACCAAATAGAAGAATATAAGAAATAAGAAAACAGTTGATACCTTAAAAGCGACAAAATCATCGGTCTTGTTACTTAACCGAAGAGAACACGAGATCTGCTTTTTCAGTTCAACTTTGGTTTTAAACCAAAACAAAAGGACAAATAACAAGATCAAAACGACGAAATGAGAAAATACAAAGAAGCTGTACACAAATAGATCAGAGAAACTCGTAATTTTCAAAACTTACAAGGAAATTTGAGCTCGAGGGGGTCGATTTCGAGCAAAGCGCTTCCAGTGCTCATTTTCAAAATCGAATTTTAGAGAAGAATTAGAAAGAACAGGAGAAATCTGGTCGTAGAGATCGCTGGAATGTCGTTTTCCAGTAATGGAGAAAAGTAGTGGTGATAGTGGTGAGGAGAAGAGAAGTGGGGTGGGGAGTGGGGACATGTGAAGTGGAGAAGGAAGAGGGAGAAAGTGAAGCGAGGCGAGAGAGGGGCTTGTGCTATAATTCTTTCCTTTTTTTTTTTGAATATGACTAATTATTTCCTTAATTTAATTTAAATTATCTGATTATAGTAATTAATAGACGCCTCTTTTGAAATGAAAACGTGGTTTGTGGGTAACCGACTAACTGAGAATACGAGTTAGAGCATCTCCATTGAAATTAATTGCTAAATAATAATTGTAAAAATTTTAGAAATTAGGCAATTCATTTCTATATTGGTACAATCAAACAAACAATTGAGAATTAAACACTTGACCAATAAAAATTAAACACTTGACCAATAAGAATTAAACACTTGACCAACTCATCTTAAAAAAATAGCCATAATTGCTAAATAAGCAATTCTTTTCCATAATTGCTCAATAAGCAATAACCATACAACCTAACAATTACAAAACAATTGACACATAAACATAAGCAATTGTTAAGCAATTACCAATGTAGATGCTCTTAGTATGTAGTATGTACCAACAGTGCTACGAAAAATTAAAAAGGGGTTTGACTTCTGGCAATATTAATTCAACGATTCAGAAAATTTAAAATGTGTATGTACGAATTTCAAAATTATGTGAATTATTAAATAAATACTTCATCCTATGGTGATCGGGAACAGATTTGTATTGAAATATGTAGGATTTAAGAATATATGATTAAGCAATTGAAAAGAATCTATATCATACCGAATCTTAAATAGTATAAAGATAGGTGCGTGTCGACGTATTCGACTTCAAAGAATGCCGACATTTCATTTTGGATCGTTTATTTTTTTTACCGCATTGATCTGAGTCGTTTATTGTTTGATTGAATAATATGTGCTTTTCTAACGGTTCCCATGTAAAAGTTTGAAATTTGCAAATTCTTTTGCATAGCACTCGCCACATGAATTAAACAGAAAATTTAATTTTAATAATAATCATATATATTATCAATTTTCTGAGCGAAGCTCAAAATAGACCTTAAATTAATTTAAGTTAAAAAGGTACCGCTATTAAATGTGTTTTACAGCGGACCCTTGAGTGCATTCGCTATTAAAAATGTCTATTATAGCATGCTCAAAGTAAAGGCCGCTCTTATAAGAGATCTATTATAGCGGGTCTCTAATTAGGCCTGGTATTACAAGTCCAAACAGTTTTTTTCGGCTCCCAAAACATTATAGCAGAATTTTTCTAATATTCGGTATTATAGATTTCATATTAATTTTCAAAATGCCACTGTGCTCTTTTAATAGCGGATGTTATGTGTGTTCGGTATAAAAAAAAGCTATAAAAGCCTCTTTCTGTAGTAGTGACTGTAATGTCACACTATTCTTATCGAATTCGTACCGTATAAAATGTAATACATGGTTTAATATTTTTTTACTACAGACGATAACAATTTTTAATTTGAAATGTTGATCACAATCAGGCGATCCAAAATTTATTGCATTTCTAATTTTTAAGTACTTTGTACCTTTCTTTGTTAAGTAGGTACCTCACTGTTGAGGTAGTTATTTTCAAAAAAAAAAAATAGTTGCCAGGAAGAGAACTAGGTATGGAAGTATTGCAATATTAATTGTTGTTTACAATTTTTTCAAAATAATTTACTGTCTAAATTGGATGCAACAGATTTAAAAACATACATTATATTCACATCGCTAATTGCCTATTGAAATCTCCGAGCATCTCTATCTCTGAAACTCTTAGAGTTTCTAAATTATTGCCACATCACTTTTAGAAATTTAATTTTTCTTTACTTTCTAAATTCTCCATCCCTAAAACAGAAAAATTAGAGTTTCTAAATTGCCACGTCAATAAATATTATCAATATTATTGAAGACCGATTAATTTTAGCCAATGATTAAGCCACGTCAGAGTTTATAAACTCTAAAACATAGTTGCTAAATAAGAAACTCTTGAGCAAAATTTCTAAATAAGAAACTCATCTAAATCCTTAAAATTCATTTAGAAATTGCCACATCAGATTAGAAACTCCAAAAATTTCAGAAATGAAGATGCTCTCACATCCGATCTAGCGACTAAAACATAATCCTTTGTATAAATGTCACGTATTCGATTTCCAATACATTCATTAAAAAATGAAGAAAATAAATTCTTGTTAATACTGAAAGCAATTTAAAGAAATTTAATCTGATTTGAAACTATCTTTATATAAAAAACACTAGCATTGGGTCCGAGCGTTGCTGCGGATCAGATTTAATTAGAATGTTATTTCAAGTTTAGAAGGTTTTTTTGCACCAAAAATAGTGTTTTGTTTGGAAAAAAATTTAATCATTTTTTTTACAATAATAGCAGAAAATTCTATGTATATATGGAATGAGTAATTAGAATATTATTATATGGCAAGACTATAAAGTTCTTTCGCTAAACATTCACTTCGATATACGTTATAGGATAATTTCTGACTTCTACACGGTAAAGTAGAAGTACTGTCGCAAATTACCAGTAAAGTTTTATCGTAAGGCTGTGGTGAAATTCGAAAATTAAAGTTCAAATCCGAATCGTTGCCTGATCAAAACAACATATGTGCTTAATATATAACAAAGATTAAAGAATTTAAATCAGACATAAAAAATCTGATCTGCCCTGGTGTCATGGTGTGGGAGATCGAATCTGCTCATGCGCTATCTCCTGTGCAATATCGTGGAGCGCAGGAGCAGAGCCGTCTGATTTGCATCGAGATTTGTGCTAAAAATCTGACCCTCCTGATTTTCATCGCTGGCAGTTCGTTGCAGAGAGCAGTCGATCTAGACCGTCCAATCTTTGCGTTGTATGTATTGCGCTACAGCAAATTTGGACCCGTGTGGCCCGTAACAGAGACGAACCAATCAAGATACGGATCTTGTTTGGTGAGGGTAGAAAAGTACAATCATTATTCTTTAATACATCCATCCATACAGCCAACCACCATAAGCTTTGATAATGAGCTGTTACACGAGTAGCTGTACTAAAAATACCACTTGTAATCGGATTTAGAAAAAGGTTTAGATGGGAATATGAGAAGAGAGGAAAAAAAGCTTTTGTTTTGTTTTTGTTGGAAAGAAAGATTAGATTGGCTTGAAATTTGAAGGAAGATGTAGCGGTTCTTCGTAAGTGTTAGGTGCTGCGTTGAACAAAAAGTTGCTTCCAAAATCAGAATTACAAATAAAAAAAAAAAATACTCGGATGGAGGCATGGAGCCATCTCAAATCAAGTTATTGCATTCTGACGTCACGGTGTAAACAAAATTGTTCAGCTTCTGATTTGGGAAATTGAATGAACTGAATATATATAATAATAAATAAATAATAATTTTCTCGGATTGTTCGGTCCACTGAAGATACTTTCATAACATAATTTTCTTTTGCTTACTCTGCCAATTTTCGAGTTGCAACGTGTGTTCTAAAAGAGAAAAATATTTTGGCAATACCTTCAATATTAATTTATTATTGTCACCGTTATTATCGATATATTAGTTTATAATAAATTCAATAAACCAAACAATTAACTTATGAAGTAAACAATTTAGACTAGTTATGCATATGTTAG
Organism: Eleocharis quinqueflora; assembly: GCA_964058865.1. Lineage (NCBI taxonomy): Eukaryota > Viridiplantae > Streptophyta > Magnoliopsida > Poales > Cyperaceae > Eleocharis > Eleocharis quinqueflora. Next base: position 32,254 of record CAXKVX010005160.1, read on the forward strand.
CAAACGACTTAGTAGCTAATTAGAATGACTTGAGATATTCAAGCTTCCGTAAACACAAAAATAAAAATTTAATACTAAATAACGGAAGCTTCTAGAACTCCTTATATCCAAAAAAAAAAAAATGCACATGTTAATAGATTATGTCGGAGCTGCTTCGAGCCCTAAAATATTCAGTTTTTAACCCTTTTGTTGTCTTCATCATATATTAATTATGATGAATATTTATGCAAACAATATTTTTTGAGGTTCGATCAAATGCAATTAAATAATGATACCTTTTATTTGTTAGATTTAAAGATATATGTTACTTTTTAGTTTTTACCATCGTCAAGAGTGTCAAACTAATCCGTTGTCAAAGGATCTACACAAAAAGTAAAGTTCCAATAAAATTTTATGTAGTTTGAGTGTTGTTTGGTGATGCAACAAGAACTTCCAAATTCAAACCGTTAAAAATTTAAAAGTTAATAAAGTATTTTTAAAGGTTGTAATTGCAAATCATTGAGATCCTTTGGTACTTCTATAATTAATGTAGCTATATATCGGTGTCAATTAGAGGAAAATAATACTTTCTTTAAGTTGCAACTAAGTTTACCAACTAATGCGATGGATTTGCAAGAATAGATTATGTAGAGGCAAGAAGAAGAGTGAGAAGTGATGTCGGTACTGGTATTGCAAGGAGAGCTTGAGTCTGGCAACGCAATGTGATGAAGATTGGAAGAAAGAGACGAAGACTAATAGCAGAAGGTTATGGTCATTATGTAGATGTTTGATGTTTGATCTTCTTGTTTGGATCGTTGAAGTTTATTGGTTTAATATGTTAGAAATATGTAGGCATTGTTGCAGGGGCGGATTCAGAATTTCCGTCAGAAAAGAACAAGATTTATTACTTTTTTTCAGAAAGGGACAAAATGATGCACATTTTAAATATACATGATTATTTTGCAAAAAAATTAACAAATCGTATAAATACACAAGCTTATTTTGCAAAAAAAATTTCAAAGTGGGACGACTGCCCCTCCCTGACCTCATGCAGCTCTGTCCCTGCATTGTTGGACTTTTGTTATGATACTGGTATGATATACCAGGGAGTAGTTAACTGATAATAGGTGCGCAAGGCTATAGTCTTTTAATTAAGAATATGTTTTATGAATACTAATAGTAGTAACTAGTAAGTACTAGTAGAATAATGTGAATCTCCATTAAATACAGGTATTGGGGGATTTCAATTTATGTTTACAATGGAAACAGGAAGCATGACAAGGCACTTCTTCAAGAAAAAAATAAGAAGAATAAAGGAAGTTAATCGATGAATGTTAAAACATTCAACAAATCTCATCATTTTTTGTGGATCTCCATGTCTCATCATTCTCATAGCAAGTTTATAATGAAATTTGGGGGTTTGACCCTCATTAAAAAAAAAACATTCAAATTTCAAACTTGTTTATTATGATTGAAAAAAATAATAATTGTCATGTAATTTATCCCCTTTTGAAAAAAACTTGACGTGGACATAACAATTTGTACAACTCCGAAATTTGGAGATTTTCGAATGATGAGGGCAACTCCTTTATTTAAGTGAAATTTATTAAGAATTTCTTATGCATAATAAAGTTGTTTTATTTATTGTTTAATAAGAAAAAGGTCTTTAAGCACACATGCACACATGCTTTTTAGTACGGACCACACCATTACTTTATTAATTATGAAAAGTTTCAGCCTCAATCAAAAAAAAGTTTCAGCTAGTTAAATCAGATTCATAGTTTGCTTGATTGTGGAAAACATTCAGGGGCGGATTCAGGATTCTCGCCAGGGGTTCAAGATTTACGATTTTTTCCAGGAGTTCGAAATGATGGTTATTCATAGAAAAAATTTATCTTACATGGTCTTTTATACAAAAAAGTTTCAAATACATGGTTATTTCTGAAAAATCTAATATTTATGGTCATTTTTGAATTTTTTTCCAGGGGTTCAGTTGCACCCCTTGGTTAAACGTGGCTCTGCCACTGTATATATATACATATAGTCATACTTAAAATACAATAATATTTGTACGATGAAGAAGGAAGAACGAGGGAAGAATGTTTCTGTGTGAAGAAGAAAGAATGATGGAAAAATTTAGTGAAGGAAGAATGATGGAGAGTTGATATTTATATAGAGAAGAAAAAAATTTGGGAAGAAAATCTGTCTTAATCCGTGGAACTGTGAAATTTTGGAGCGTTGGATTGACATGAATCAACGGTTGGATTGAAACTTCATTGTGATCCGTTGAGACACCCTATTATAGCGACATTTACGTTTGATCCGCTATAATAAGCTTTTTATAGCGGACATTTGGTGGGTCCGCTATAATAAATATATTATATCGGATCCTTGTTCCAGTCCGCTATAATAGATACTCTATTATAGCATACTTTTGGTGGCATCCGCTATAATAAGTCTATTATAGCGGTGTTGGTGTATGGCTATTAAAGGAGGGCTATAATAGCCTCTTTCTGTAGTAGTGATATAAGGTTAACAATTGATTAAACAAAGAAAACTGTATAAAGAAAATGATCTTTAATTTATGGGAAAATAAAATATTATATTGTTTTGACAATGTAAATTTTGATGGGTACAGTACCAGCTATGCATCCAAATCTTTTGAATACATCAATAATGTGGATTTATGTTTGCTTAGGAAATGATTAGTTTACTCATTTTCAAAATTATTTATTTCGGAGTTTGAAATAATTTAACTTAGAACCGTGAGGTATAATCGGCAATAAAAAAAATACATTGCTTTCTATAATTCTACTCCACGTACAACAATTCGACTCAACGTACAACAACCGTGAGAGGCCCAAGGGTTGTGATTAAACCAGGGAAGCACAAAGTCGGGAGTTACGCGCCAAGAGGGTTACGCGAAGTCACGAAGGTAGCGTCTGCTTTTTTTTTTTTCTCTCTGTCTGGGCTTGGCCCATCAACAGATCAACTAAGATAATTAGATAAAGGCCCAGTCTCAGTCTGCTGCAAAATGATAAAAGCCCAGTCGCCCAGACCCAGAGGGGGTTCAAAGTTAAGATCCAGAAAGGTTCAGAACAGTAAAATAATTGATATTTCTTGCTGTTTTTCAAAATCCAGGGGGGTTCAGCTGCACCCCCCTGGTATAAGGTAAATCCGCCACTGAAAACATTCCAGATCATATTCACACTGAGAAAATATTGGTTACTGTTTCTTACAAAGAACAATTCAAAAGGTTGTCTTTTAATTCTTTATTAAAAAATATGTTTTTACTTTTCATTTAGTCAGAATTTCATATAAAGGCTTCTAAAACTTCAATATTACATATTTAACCACTGAAATCTCATAATTATATATTTATCCATTTAAAACACAAAATGTTTCATACAAAGGCCTCTAAAACTTCAATATTACATATTTAGCCACTGAAATCTCATAATTACATATTTAGCCATTGAAAACGGGTCGGGCCAGGTCGAATCGGGTCAAACTCGCCCGAGTCAACGGGTTGGCTGGGCCACGAGTTTGTTGGACCAGGTTTTGAAAGAAGGGTATAATCGCTAGCTTCTTTATTTCAAACCGCTTCCCCTCTCCTCTATTTAGGTATTTGACAAAATTCGTATGTGTTTGATCCGGCCCGAAAACTCCGAGATCGCGATCTGACCCGGCCCGACCCGAGGCAAACTCGTGCGAACTCATCCAAAAAACTCGAGAGTCGAAGACGGGTAGCGACCATCCTTTTTGGAAAAAAATATGTGTTAAAACTCGTGCGAACACTCTAAAACACTAATAGAGGTTGGAAATTGAAAACAGGTCGTGCTGTGTCGGGCCTAACTCACCCGACCCGACGAGTTGGCCGAGTCAATGGCCCTACCAACCCATTAACCTGGGCAAATTTGACCCGATCCGACCTGGCCCGACCCGTTTTCAATTTTCCTACCTCATTTAGTGTTTTAGAATGGTAATTACCATTTAATTGTTAATTTACATTAAATTTATTAATTTGCAGTTATGTTGGACAATAATAAAACATTTTGTGTTTTACTTTAATAAATATGTAATTATGAATTTTGAGTGGATAAATATATAATATTGAACTTTTAAAGCCGTTGTATGAAACATTTTGTGTTTTAAATGAATAAATATGTAATTATGAGATTTCAGTGGCTAAATATGTAATATTAAAATTTTAGAGGCCTTTGTATGAAACGTTTTGTATTTTAAATGAATAAATATGTAATTATGAGATTTCAATGGCTAAATATGCAATATCAAAATTTTAGAGGTCTGCCTTTCATTTAATACGTAGTACCTAACAGATGTACATCTTAAGTTCTCGACCTCAACAACAACAAGCTCTGTCAAGCACATGCCACCACAGACCTTTAGCATATAGCAATAACTTCAGAATTAGTTTCTTCAACCAACTTGGACTAGTTCAAATAATATGAAGAAATTTGCTTTTCTTAAAATAACATCTACGTACAGGGAACAGAATAGAGTTGCAAGAAATTCAAGTATTTCTGTCACTATCACTATTTACTACTATGTGCTATGAGAATCAAGCTATATGCATTTTTCACTATGACTTCCGGTCGAATTACGGGTTTGTAACCTAACTGGTAGCTGATTTATGCTGAGACATGGAACCCACAAACCAGGACACACGCATAAGTTGGATTCCAAGCACCAAAACCCACCAAGATACCAACCCACGAAGAGTCTGAGCCATCCAAACAGGTGCAAGTATCTCTCCAGCCAAAGTAATTCCCCTCATCAATTGCAAAATCCTATATCCCTCATAAACCACAGGCGTGATGAGCCATACTGGAGATCTCCAGTACCAAGTCAATGCCTCTATCAGCACCTGAACAGAGAGGAGCAGTAGGTATGGAGCCATGAGCACCAGAAATGAGATGGAACTCAAGTGAGGCTGCAGAGTGCCCTTCCTAGACACAAAAAGTAGCATCAAAGGTATAATAAACCCCATTATGCTTGCTCCACAATTCCATAACCTATAATTACTGGGTACATGTTGCCTTATTTGGTCCCAAGTAGTTTCGGTTTTAGGGGCACATGCATGGGCCATGAGTAAGAATATCATTGCACCCATGTTAAATATGCAATCAAGCCCAACAAGGGAGAGAAGACCTGCTATATTCGGGCCCAGGAAGACCGAAGACAAAGGTAACCATAAGGTTGGAACCATGCCAGTAGCAAGAAGAATCAAAGGTCCAAAAATCCACATCGGCCATTTAGCGAGCAGCTGACTATTCGGGGAAGAGGCTTCGTGTCCATTCAGTTCCACAAAATTTTCGCCAGATTCGCTGTGAAGAACAGCAATCTGCGGAGCCTCTTCCGTGTCTATTGCATCGACTATGTCAGTCCCTCTAATTACAGAATTGTAACTCTCATCAGCTTTGGCATATTGCAAGGAAGTATCATATGCAATGTTCTTTGAGCAGTGCCAATGTATGCTTTTAAGGGATCGCTTCTTATGAGAGAATATAGGTGCCTTTGTAACTCTGGATCCATGGAGCTGTGTTCTCTGAACTGAGGTTGGTATGTTGAGGTAAGAGAAAGTTAGAGTGGACATTGATTTGCTAAGGCAGACAAAGCTGTCTGTAATCTAAAGGAAAGAGAAAGGAGGCTATCAATTAAGGATATAGATGACAAAACATAATTGGAAATTATAAATTAACAGCTTTAATATGTAAAAGGAGGTAATATCAACTTAGTTGGGCACGTGTATGTAGTATGCACATACAATGAAGTTCAGAGGTTCTTAAATATCACAGAAACCCAATTGGATCTCCCCAGGTGAGGGAGTAGACAATACCCAAAGGACCTAACACAAAGTGCAGTGAAATGCCAAGCAAGACAAATTCTCCTAAGAAATAGTTTGGTAACTGTGTAAGTGTTAAAGATAGAACTTGAAATGAGTAATGGCTAAATGGAGGAGACAGAAATCAAGATACAATTTTCAAAAGACTACTGGTTAGATTGCAGAAGTAGACAGCAACCACAATTCATTATTTTATATTTTGTTTCTTGTAAACCACTATCACCCTGACACCCATTATGCTATAATTACAAACAATAGGGGAAACTGTCCTACACAGTTCATTCTTTTACTAATATGGATTCTGACAAGGTATAACAGCACAGGCCCATGAAAAAAATACTCATCCAACCTTCCACCCAAACATAAGAAATGGAGCCTTATCCGAACATTGAACTGCTCCAATGTCAGTTAAAGCAATCCCAGAGGAATAACCAACCACAACATGACTCTGGTACCATGCAGGCAGTGCCAATACATACTGATCATTAGTTGTAGTTCAGAGTTCAGACAGATAGAAACAAGCTGACAAGCCTTGTAGCAAATGAATAATAATTTAGAAATAATTTTCCTGTTAAAATAACAGAAGCCCTCTTTTGGACGGTTTAAAGGTTCAATGACTGATAGTATCACCAGAAATTTGAAATACTTTCAATAAAAGCAGGAAATCAAACTATATATTTTCTAATAAGCTGACAAACAATCGAATTTGAAATGATCCTATTAATACTAGGAAAAACTGATTCTTTTTGCGCTCAGAGATCACCATTTGATTCAGCGAGAGGAAAAAAAACAAGCGACACACACTGGTTGATCATTACTTCTAAATATCAGCAATTAAATATAAAGTATGATTTAAGAAAAAGAAAATTGAAGGTTGTTTAGGGCAATTTCGTACCTACGCTGGTAACCTGGTTCAAATTCGCAAATCAGCTCCGTGTAATTTCGAATTTCGACGAGCGAAGGAACACAAGGAATGAGGAACAGTTGAATGTAGAAGAAACTGGAGCACCAAATGATGTTTTTCTTATCATATAGTCAACATGACAAAATGAGGCCGGTACCAACCAATGGGCCGGATTTCCATTCATCAAACTCGGTATCACCTTCATGGCTTCATGTCATTCAACATGACAAAAACCAAAGCCCATATTCGGACAAACGTTTTGTTTTGTTATCTGAAAGTTTTTTAGTTCAAAATTATTAACGTAATAATGGTGCTGTCACATATGCCTTGTTTTTGTTCAATACTTTGCATACGCCTTGTTTTTTTTATTAATATAACAATGATATGTTACTTCAATCAAACATGTAGATTTTATTTAATAATATAACAGTGATATGCCTTGTAGGACACTAGAGTTTTTGGATACAACATCGAATAAGGAAAAGTAAAATGATTCTTATTTTATATTTTGCTTTTTTATGATATATGAAGAATGTAGATGTTCCTCATTTGAAATGAACGGGTTCATGCTTTTACTTTTTTGTTTTTGTTTTTTTGTATGGCTAAAATTTTTATATTTTCATTAATGTATTTTGTGTAACCTTTTTAGTTTATTAAATATTAGATTAATTATTATGAGAGGTAATTTTAATGTTATGTCAATTGTTTAAGTAACAAGAATTTAGTATTGACTTTTTTCATGTCTAATATTAAAAATAAGATGAAGTGAAGGAAAGAGAGAAAAACATTTGTCGAAAAAATATATAAGAAGAGCAATTTATTTCAAGATTTTGGAAAAAGAAAAAGAGCAACAAAATTGCCGACATATTACACTCAGGCTTCAACTTTCAACTAGGCATAAATATATGTTTACTAAACTTGACCTGGTAAATTCTGCAAATATTCAAATTACATTTTCTTTAACCTTTTTTGTCCTTTCTTACTATTGAAAGAGAAATTCAGCAATAGACGGATTAATATGTTTCAACATGGAAATGATATATAATCTAGCATCACAAATTCACAAACCGCCAATTACACCTCCCGTTTATCCAGACTCTCACAGTCACAGCCACTCAAACACAAGTGGCTCTCATGCAAATTCAATTCATCCTCACTCTTTCACTACACAACCTCAATCCTTCATCACTTGTGCACACAGTCACCTATCCTGACACACAATGAGCAACGACACCATCGACAAGCTCGTCATCTTCCTTGCCAAACGAGACGGCATCGACAAGCTCGTCAAAACCTTCCAGTATGTATCGAAGCTCGCTCATTGGCATGTCGATCCGATCCATTCAGACCTTGCGAAACGGGCCAAGAATTGGGAGGTGGCCTCTGGTCTCAGTCGTAAGGCCTTTCGTACCGGCAGGTTTCTTACCGGCTTCAATGCATTGCGACGCTCTCCCGGCGCAACCCCGCTCTACCGCACTCTAGCCATATTTGCAAATGCGGGAGAGATGGTTTATTTCTTCTTTGACCACTTCCTCTGGGTTTCAAGAATTGGCTTGCTAGATGCGAGCCTTGCGAGAAAGATGAGCTTTATTTCGGCCTTCGGCGAGTCGGTTGGGTACATGTTTTTCATAATCATGGATTATATTATGATTAAGAAGGGGCTGGAACAAGAAAGAAAGTTAGATAAGAATACCGCAGAGGGAAAGAAGGAGATGCAAAGTATAAGAGGGGATAGGATAATGAGGCTGATGGCTGTCGCAGCTAATGTAGCGGATTTAATTATTGCACTGGCTGATATTGAGCCTAATCCATTCTGTAATCATGCGGTTACGTTGGGGATTAGCGGGTTAGTCTCGGCTTGGGCTGGATGGTATAGGAATTGGCCATCATAAAACAATGTTAGTAGTATATATGAAAACAAATCTGCAATGTAAAATTGCAGTCTCCTTTTGATATAATTACTGAATATACAAACAATATGCTGAGCTAGTAAGAGTCTGATCTGCTCATTTTTAGTGATATTTAAACGCATTCCGTGTGAGATCACAATTCTGTTAAAAGGATGATCGATGGTGATGATGTATTAATGAATTGTCTCGATTTATTCCGGTACACTGCTTATTAAACTTTTTCTTGGGTACCTTTGTAAACCTGAAGCTAAATATTTTTCTAAAACAATTAGTTATATTGAAGAAACCAGCTCCAGGTGTCTTTGTGTAATCAATTTTACCAATTAATGGCATCAACTGAACGCTCTACTGCCTGGCCTACAGACTTGATTTTGTTGCAATCCATATGTAACAATCTGTTAAGAAAGCTAAAGTTTAAACAGATTTTAGTAGTGAACATTTTGCACCAATTAAAATGGTATTTTCCATAATGTTGGTAAAGAACATGATCTCTAATAAAGATGTCAGTTGCACCATTACTTCTCCATGAAATACATGTTTCAATTCCAGTTGTGTATGCGTTTACTAAAAGAGTGAATACGATTTTGGTAGATCAACGGTCAAATAGACAGACTGACATTTGCCCCAGTGGCCTTCCAATTAATATATAGCCTGTATACTATTCAGTCAGTAGTTCTAAAATAAAACATTGAAGAACTTCGATAATTTTTTAGCGTAATAATTTGGTATTCTCTTGAACAATAATACAATACAATGGTCTGTGACAATATCGCAAATTCGCAATTGTTAAAATCGCAGTTCCAGCTTCAGAAAACTAAAAAAAAGGTTTTGAACACACCTAGTCTCTAAATATGAAAAATATCTATGAAAAATATCTAAAATCAAGTATAAAAGTTGGTACTCCAAGAAGCCAATCTGTCTCATAGACGAAGAGATTAAAACCCGTGATCACAAAACAAGAAGCATTTGGCATTTGCTAGAAGCCTAAGAAAAACTGAACCACTCAATCGTCTTCACAGTTAACTAAGCACTTTCAGTTTGGGAAAATGCCAGTTTAATTAAAATCAAACTGAGCAACTTGAGCTCGTTCATAAAACCGCGGAGCTGGCAATTAGTCATGTCGTACCTGATCTGCAGTACGCAGTGTACACAGATGCATTCCGACTTGGGTTCGGATGCGTTTTGATGTAAGATGGCCACGTGATCGCATATGCGTCACGACAGCTTAGACCTCATGAGAGAAACTATCCGACTCACGATCTTGAGTTGGCCGTCGTGATCTTCGCCTTGAAAATCTGGCGCCACTACTTATATGGAGCTAGGTGCAAGATCTTCACCGATCATAAAAGCCTTAAGTATGTGTTTATACAGTGTGAGCTCTAACCAACGCCTCTAGCCTTAAGTATGTGTTTATACAGTGTGAGCTCAACCTACGCCAGAGGCGTTGGTTAGAGCTCATGAAGCACTATGAGATGGAGATCTTGTACTACCCGGGCAGGACCAACATCGTGGCCGATGCCCTGAGTAGGAAGAGTAGCGCCAACTTGACGACTCTTCTTACTGACCAGCACCACCTCATTGAGGACATGCAGCGATTATACCTAGTGGTGACTATGTTGGATAGGATCTCGTCTGATCCCAAACCTTCCGATGTGGCTATGGTTGCTCCCTTGACCATCCAGCCCATCTTACGAGACGAGATTCGGCAGGCTCAGGCATCCGATCCTGTACTTGCGAGGTACATAAATCGTGTACCCCTAGGCACCGTACCTCGGTTCCACATCGCCGAGGACGGGGCCTTACCTTTTTATGATCGGTTATGCGTACCTAAGATCGCGAATCTGAAGGACAAGATCCTTGTAGAGGCTCACGACTCGGGCTACGCTATTCACCCCGGCGAGACCAAGATGTACCAGACACTCCGGAGGCACTTCTGGTGGAAGAAGATGCACCGAGAGATAGCACAGTATGTGGCTAAGTGTCTGGTATGTCAGAAGGTTAAAGCCGAGCGTAAGAGACTAGCAAGACTCCTACACCCGTTACCGAAGTCCCAGCGTAAATTTGACATCATTACTATGGACTTCGTGACAGGACTACCTAGGACACAGAGCGGCCACAATGCCATTTGGGTCATTGTGGACATGCTCACTAAGGTAGCACATTTTATCCCCTTCCGACTCGGGTTATCGACAGAGGGGATGGGAAAATTGTATCTGAACTGGCAGTTCAGATTTCACAGCTCCCCCACTCAGATCATCTCAGATCGAGATACATGTTTTACCTCACACTTCTGAGGGCGGTTCCAGGAGGCGTTAGGCACGATCCTGAGTTTCTGTACAGCCTACCACCCTTGGACTGACGGTCAGTCAGAGCGCATTATACAGACCTTGGATGACATGTTACGTGCATGTGCGATCACCATGGGTGGAGACTGGGAGTCACATCTCAGTCTTGCCGTGTTTGCGTATAACAGCAGTTATCATGCATCCATCGCATGACTCCCTTCAAGGCATTGTACGGACAACCCGTCTGTACTCCTATTTTTGGGGGCCTTCGGGCACGTACACCCCTACAGCCTCGGAGCTCGTAAATGAGAGTACTGAGACAGTCAGACTCAATCACGAGCGACTCAGGACGGCACATAATCGGCAGAAGAAGTATGCCGATCCGAAGCGACGAGACGTGCAACAACAGCCCTGACCCATTTATAGTTTGAAAATGACTTGCCACTCGTTTTCTTCACCCCATCTCCACTCTTTTTCTCTCTCCCTCTATTTTTCTATTCTTTATCTCTCTCTCTCTCTTTCTGTTTTCCTCGATCCCGTTGCCTCTCTCTCCCATCTCATTTATTACTTCTCTCTCTCTCCCTCCCTATCACACGCTCCCTTTTCCTCAGCCCCCACTCGAGTGTTGTGCTGTACACAGCTTCGATCGACAGCTTGTCTTCTTAGCCTTCACCTCTCTATCCCTCTGGCACAATCTCGTTAGCCAGCCCGTCACCTCTACACTTGAGTACTCAACCCACATATTTGTCGCCTTCGTCCTGGCTTGACCTCGATGCAGAGACAGGCACGCAACCCACCACCATAGCACCCCTTGCCTATTTAACGCACAATAACGCCCATTCGCTCTCTCTTGCTTGGTCTATGCTCATGTGCTGAGTTAGCTTCCAAAAAAAAAAACTTAAGCTCGATCTTTGATTTGCTGCAAAGAGAAAGAAAGTAAGAGAAGAGAGCAAGGGGGAGTGTGGAAATCAGGTGGTGGAAGGGGCTACCTTAACTGCTGCTTATCTCGTCTCGTCCCTCGATACTTGACTCTTTCGTCCTTTTTCTGGTAAACATGTGAAAAAACCCTAATTGTTTGACTTGGTTTCTTTGTGTTGTGCTTACTTGTGTTCTTGCTTGCTGTCTCTATGTTATGCTAGAACTGGTTGGTAGTAATTGTTTTGTCATGACTTGTACTCGGATGACAGTATGGATTAATGCTTCTCTGATGTGTGTTTGGCTAGTCATGGCTTGTGTTGGCTTATCGACTTATGATTGAACTGATTGATAGTTTGCTTGTTGTTGGGTCTGAGTTCTTCTGGAACTCAAACACCTGAGCCTTTGTTCATTGTTGGTTCAGGTTCTTTTTGCCACCACTGGGTTCTGACTTTATTGCACCTAGCTGCACCAGTACTGATACCTTGCCAGTACCTATTACTAGTACTGGTTGTTGGTTGGGATGATGCCTTTCTAGTATTCTGGCATCCTTACCAGTCCCTTCCCTTTTCTGTTTACTACTCCACTGGTTTGCCAGCACCAATGCAGCTGAGGCCTGTGCTGCACTTTGCTGTTTTCTCGTGAGTTATGGACCCAGAGGTCATGACTGGGTCCTGGTGAGGATTTTGGGCTTAAAACCCATAAATGGGCCTTATGGACCACATGACCCAACATATACTACAAGGACATATGTTGATAAATAAATAAATATAGTTATAAGTATTTTGGGCTTGGGCCCTAGCTAGGCCGAGTCGGGTATAAAAACAGATATTACATAGTTAGTGGCCGGGTCCATAATACTTATTAACTAGACCTGAACTAATAAAAGGATCGAGAAATGTATTAAATGAGAAATGACAATTTATAGTCCGTGCAGCACGAGCTACGGCTATGACGCACGAGTATGAACTTTCGATCCCACAAGATTAACACCAAAAACAAAACATTAGTTAAAATAGGACTCACTTGTTTTTATTTATGTTTTTATATATTTTTTATATATTTTCTATATTATATGTAACACAAAATAATATAATAACATATAATATACGACGTAGTTACATAGTAGGGTAGTTAAGTAGGTACGACGATGAAGTTAGGAAAGGACATAGGACTTAGGATTATACGCAATGTAAATTAAATAGAAAAGTATTTAGTAAGTAACTAATATTATGTATTAATACTTAAAGTAAGGAAGTGATCATAATTATAACACAATCATACAATATTAGTTACATAACACATTCACATAATTGAACTAAGTATAATTATATACTTCTTATTATATATTGATCAATTTCTCTATAAGCACAATATTAATACACATATATAATTATTAGAATATTTTATTTCTCCTTTGCTTAGTTTTAATTAAAGTCTGACTAAAAGTAATTAAATTTATAACATGCTTTCTTCGTGTTGTGTTTTATTTAAGTTCTATAATTTATCGTCCTGACGTCATAATAAATAAATGAAAGTAGTAATGTCCTTAGAAACAACACTTGAATTAAATAAAGGATTAGAAACATAGGATTCACACACTCGCCGTGCAGCAAGGACACTGCACGGGAGATTGACTAAGTAAGAATATTAAACAAATTAAATTAGGAGCATCAAGGACGTTTCAAACGCCTAGACTTTTCCTTCAATTTCACTTTAGCTATAATCTTTCGTCTAACTAAACAAACCCGACGTCAATAATTAGGAGGCTTAGTTGACTCGAACCCACCCGCAGTGAATGAGGTCTACACTACCGCAGACGATGCTGAGCCAGTGCGGACGCAGTAGAGTTTCTTGTAGAGTAGGACACACTCATCTTCCAGGTATGGTTCCTAGGGTTTATATCCCTTTCTCTCTTATTTAGGATCTACCAGACTTACCTAAATTGAACTGCAGTACCAAACTACCAACAATTGTTAAACAAGCCCGTAGAACTTGAACTGTCATATCCGCATTCCGGTAACTGCACCATTAATTGAGACCAACATGCATTGCCTGACATCTGCATCTCATATTGCATGTAAGATCCGATATACAGATCGTATAGGCTATTAGATAATTATAGGTAGATGCGTATATAAATATTATACTCGTCGAGAGTGATGAGTGTCGGATCGGTGAGCCTTAGATTGGATGTAGTCTGGGGGCATCATGACGGATGGATTACTTACGCAAGCTAAACACCCGTGGGGTCCATTCGTCGGGATGTCCTTAAGGACATTCAACTAATCCTCACCAATGATGACCATCACTTGATGGCTCGTAGTGCCAGTAAGAGAGTTTTCTTTTCCTTACTAATATATAATACTATACTATCTCCTCTCTTGAGCGATTAAGGTTTGATTTCTCAGTTTAGAGTATGCGTGTCATATGTGAGGTATTGGAGCTATTCCGTTCTTTATATATTTTCTATTAGCTGATATTTCGAGATCTCCTAATATTAGAAGGGTTTCCTCCTTTGGCCCCTGGTTGGTACAAAGGAAGTTTGGGGCTCCCTTTTGGCCCTTAGTTGGTATAGAGAGTTTCCTTTCTATTATATTATTTCAAACGGGTAGTCGATTCCTTATTTTCGTATGACGGTTGAGACGAGTGTTTATTTTATTATTTTCTCTTTTGGTAAGGATAGGCATTTCGGTTCGCTTTTTGACCGAGTGTGCGTTTTTTGTAGCCACTCTATTTACCAGGGCTTTTCGTTCTGGAACTCAGAATTAAGTTAGACCTGGCGGCTTGAATACGAGACCCGTCTAACGATACTCTTAGACCTGACGGCACAAATATGTGACCTGTCTAAGGGGACGAATCCTGATGTCCTACACTAGGGGCTAAACTTGACATTATGTTTCTTTGTTTGGGAGTTTTGACATCTTTACATACTATTAGCAATATATTATTATTCCTCATAATATTTTTTGGTTTTGTTTTCGTATCGTCTATTTGGATAGATTTGATTAACTTGAATAAATGGTTAAACAAGATATCACTTAGGTAATTATAGTCAAATTGAAATTATATTCAATAAATATGAATAGTCTAACCTTGAATCGGATATAAATTCAAAGGCTGGACCTTAATCCCCACTGAGTAATTTTTATAAATTACTCACGTTCCATGGTGGCTGTGGGGTCCAGGTAAGGAGCAGGAACCTTTTGAAGTCCAAGAGGAGAGCGCTAGGATGGAGTCCCAACGTCTTCCGTTTTGCAGACTATTTGGTTTGTTTTTTTCACTTCATTTTTTAGGATTAGATTGTAGTAGGTTAGTGAGGGTCGATCCCACGTCCTTTGATGGGATCGTCCCATACTATATGTATTTTACTTTTCTTTGGCTTCTGCTGTAAATTTTGTACAAGACGCTGGAATATGTTTATATTATATTGTTGGATGCTCATGTATTGTGTGTGATGTTCCTTTATTTAAATTAATTAGTAAACCTATAAGTAATATCAATATTTAATTAAGCCTTTCGTGTATTTGTAAACAAGTACACGTGGCGGGATTAGCACCCTAAGCTAGATATTAATTTCTGGGGTGTGACAAGTTAGGAGAAGAAGATTAGCTATCTTGTGTTGAAAGAAGCTAAAGATCGTCTTCGTCCCTTTGTAAAAACATTTGGTTATAGTGTAACGGCCCGAAAGACGTTTATATTTCGGGAGACCCGTGAACGTAAGCCTAAGTTTCTTTTGATAGGCCGAACCACGTTACATACTGTGTCACTTTGTGCTTGATTGCTCTCTCTTCACTCTCTCTCTCTTTAAGCTTTTTGATCTCTATTTTGTGATTTGCTCTTAGACTTTCTTGCTAAATTGAATTGGCTAGGTGATTAAGGTCTTGAAATCTAAATTGAATTATAAACGCTTCCGCACTAATTCTTGACCTTTGAACTGTGCCTTCTTTAGTGAATTCACATAAGCCTTAATTCTAACAATAATCAATACTAATCACTAATAATCACAAATTTGTTCACATGCAACTTCCATGGCCGGATTTTACAAAAATAAGGAAAATAAATAACCTTGATATGGAGAGGGAGAAGACAAGATGAACCCCAAATGAAGCAAGGAAGAGCAAGGAAATGGGATATTACGTGCCTTGATATTTGATTTAAAAAAGATTTGAATCAAATAAAGGGTCCCTACTAGTTGATTATGTGCCCGCACATTTGTAAATAAGTAAGTCCCTTTAAGCCTCATAGTGCTCGGACAATTGTTTGGCATTTGGACCAAATCTAGCACAAGGCAGCCTCAAGAGCGCAATTCAAGTGAGAACTTTCTCCCTGTGCGAGGTTCAGGATTTCACATTTTCTCAGGTTTTTCTAGGATTTTTAAATTAACAAATGGTAAAGTGGAACGTGGTACGAGGGGTTGTAGGGTAAATGTTGGGATTTCATGTGTAAGTTCAAGAGGACGAAAATTAAAATTTTTGCCTCTATTTAACTCAATACACAAATGATCTTATTTATATAACAATTGCAAGCAAGATTATACTATGACATTTCATCGAACACCTCTTGTGCATCAACAAAACAGAAAATAAAACATTTATTTCTTGCACAAGAGTAGATAAAAGATTATACCTAAAGAGATTGTCAAATCTCTTCGTAGAGAGGAGTCGATTCCTCTTCTAGGTCTCTTGGAAACCGTCGTCTTCCTTCTTCGGCCATGGAAGCACCCTTGTCTCTTGGTTCACCTTGAACCTAAACAACAACCTAAAGCATCCTTAGATAGATGGATGTAGAGGTTAGAGCTTAGATCTAACCACCTAGATCTTCAATCTTCAATGAACAAGCTATTTCATTTGGTGGCTAAACCTTGCAAGAGAAGAGAAAGAAGAACAATGGAGTTTTTTCTTTCTACACACAAGAGAGGAGAAAAAGGGGTTACTATTCACGGTTACTATTCATCCCATTGTGGGAAGAGAGAGAAAAAGTCATTTTTCATCTCAAACATACCCCTTTATATAGCCAAGCCCTAGGGCAACACTTGTGTTAATTATTTACACAAATGCTATGATTACTCTCTTGTTATTCCCTAATCATATTTTGGAAGGATTTAATTTATGAGTAAATAATATTACTATATTATTCTAATATGAATTAATTTATTATTCTTATAATGCTCTCAAACATTATACAAAATAATATTCACATATATTCTCATAAATTTATTTTATGATCTAAGCATGTCATTTTACATGACATATTACTTTAACATTTTATCACATGCATTTTAACTCATACATTATGAGATTAAATACATCATTCAAAATGTAAAATACTTGTTGTTTCTGTTCAGTTGGTGTGACCTTACAGAGGATCTACGTCATCTTGGGATATAATATAAAATACTTTATATTATGGACTATAAGAGGTTCTATCACTACATTATAGTCTCCCAAACGACATAGTCGTTACGTGCTTGATCCACTTAATTCGTGTTTATCCTTGTCTCATGATATTTTAAATAATATGCAAAATAGGATCGTGTCATTTTTGCATTATATTATTTTCTTGGTCTCTCAAGTGAATTATAAGTATAACTACATCAGTTATATTGCATGCAATATAATTTCACTTTACCAAGGGGCCCAGTAATATCATAACTCAAATAATTGAGGGACAATAATAATATTGACATATAAATTTCTCCCGCACAAGTTGTACATAACGAATTACTATATTATTCCAATCATTTAAATGGACTTTAATAGTAATCACATTATATACTTCTCATGTGAAAAACTTACATGTCTCATATATAAGATTCAAAGACACATTGGAAACATTAATGACACAAAACTAATCCATATAATGCTCCATCTAGTTAGGTCATGTTCAGTATATAAAGAATCATCATTTTATATACTCATGTCATTGAATGATAATCACTTATCAACATTTATAGAACTACAATGTACTTTCAATTGACATGACAACCTTCATGGTAAATAATGTTCCCTTTAATTACCACAATTGTGAACATATTTAGGATTATATGTTTTCATCTAAAGAGTTCTATGGTTCAAGACCATGAGCATCTTCTTGAACGCTTCTAAAGATATAACATATCAATCTCAAGGAACATAAATGTATAATAACATTTAAAATCATAAACAATTCATAAATTCGTTATAAAAAAGATAACTTTCAAAACACATAACCTTCAGTAAACTCTTTAAGTAGGTTGTTCGTGAGGTGAAAAGGGTAGTTCGATATTTTCAAATGATTTAGCAGATGACTCGGTAGAAATATGCATAAATCATCGTTAATTTTCTTGAAAAAATTCTCATGCCATGTAGGTTAGGACTATAAATTCTGTAAATAAAAAAACATAAAAATTATGCCTGTGTGGTGAAGAAGATTGCTGAATGATATTCCGACTTAGGCCCAAATTGAAATTAGTTCCCTTTAGGTTTGATTAATTCACAAGTTTGTCAATTGTATTTCAGTACTGTTTGCTTTGGTTTAGGTGAGTATGGTTAGATTGTACACCAGCCCTATTTTCAGTTTGGACTTGCTTAAGGACAAACAAGGTTCAAGCGTGAGGGAATTCGATGCATCGAAATTATATCTACCATAACATAGGGTTTGAATTGCAATTATGACCATTACTTGTAGTATTTCAGGTTAATCTAGGGTTAAAACGTGCAAGTTCGTGATTCTGCCTAGTTTTCTTGTTTTTATGCAGGTACAAGAGACTTGAAGCCGAACGGATCGCAAGTCGGAGCTCGGGCAATCAAGCAGAGCAAATCGACACAAGTTCGAGATTTCTTACGGCCCGCAAATTGGTGCAGGAGGCATGACGATTTAACATGCTGTCAGACAAGCTATTATGCTTGGTTTTGTGGGTCGCAAGTTTATTTCCCAAGAGACCAAAAGATGACAAGGAATTATTGTGGGCCGTAAGACTCCATTACGGGTCGTAATCTCCCTACACAAGAGGTGCAATACCAAGCTATTCTTCTAATGTTTGCGGGCCGCAAGGAATTCTTGCGGGATACAAAGTTCGGTTTCGGAAAGTTTCTGGATTGGAATCAAAAGGGAAAATCGATTCTGAGGGTTTCCATTCTTCATTCTATCTCCTTCCTGATGTCCCCTATTGCTCCAGGTCGGTTTTTGACCAAAGGTTTTAAATCCAGGGTTTGCTCTGTTGGAATTGAGACGTCAATTCCAATAAATAAAGTTTGGAATACGTGTTTTATGATTACTATGTGTCACATACTGTCGCCTAATATTAGGAGGAGTAATATATGGATATGACAAATAATGTAATTAACTGATATACAATGGCATTATACGTATTTCACTAAGATTTTGGGCACAAATGCATATAGAACTTAAGTCAATTAATTATAATTGTTAATGGATCAATTATGATTAATTAAACTATATATTGGTGTTAGTGTAAAGTCAGAAATATTGTTTGGACTAAACCCACTCAAATTGGATCAAAACCCAAGCAAAATAGCACAAACGTAGGTCTATTGCGGCCGCAATAAGATCCTTTGCGGTCGCAATGGAGTATGAGAGATTTGGCAATAAATGTGCTGATTTTCAGCATATTTATTGCGGTCGCAAAGGATCCTATTGCGGCCGCAAGAGACCTGACAGAAACCTGCCAAGTCTGGAATTTCAATTGCGACCGTAATGAGATTCATTGCGACCGCAAGAGACCTGCTTCAAGGCAAGTTTTGGCTGCCTAGATTTATCGTTATGTTTCTGATTGAATATTCTAGCTTTTATACCAAATTCGTGGAAATGTTTACAGCAGTAAATGTTAGAATTTGGAAAAGAATTGGAGAGAATATAATTTCAAATATTTGGTGAATATTTGATAATTAATTTGGCATCTTTCCATGATACACCAACGCCTCTATGAATAGCGCTGGGTCTCCACCATTCACAACGTTGTTTGAAAGTTAATTCCCGATTATCGACAGGAGCACATGTGTTGTGCATAGCCTCTTTTCTAATTTCATTAGAAGAACTACTTCTTGGTCCGTTTGTGACCTTGAAGAAAAGATAGGCACCGGGATTTACATGGATTGGATCGCTAGCGCACCGCGTCACGCTTCCGCACTTCCATCGCTAGAGGGACTCCGTTGAAAGAAGAAATGTACAAGGGATACCGTAGGGATGAAAGGTAAGTACCACTTTCGCACTCTATTTTATTTCAAACACGAAGCACGAAATTTGATTCGAATTGCAATTGTTTTTTGTCGTAATTTTGGGATTTTGGTTTGTGGCTCTTACCCTAAATTGAATTGCACCAAATTAAGTCCAACATGCTCAAGCAAGGAGTACGATGGTTCATCGCACGAGTGAAGTTTTCGGTTTATTTACTCTTTTCTTCCTCTTATTCTCTCTCTTGTTGTGATGTATCTTTGTTTTCTTGTACTTGTTGCTACCATGAGAGGCTAAAGACCTCTCTGGGCTTTAGGTAGCCATGAAACTTGCTTCCTAGCATTTGGATTATTGTATACATTTGTTGATTTTGGTATTGCTTCTTTTATTTGACTTGAGCATCTTAGGGTTTAATAATTTGAATTGAGAAATCTGTTGTTAGATCCCCGACCAAGGGAGCACTTGATTGCTATAGGTACCCGAGAGGAACTTTAGTTGATTAAGAGAATTGTTAGTTGTACTTAGCTCACAGTATCAATGCGTAATTGCTCAGTAGTTTGGCTTAAGAACGACTAACTGCGGTGCGTACACCATTATACTGCTATGTTACCCCGGTTCTTCCAATACCCAGAAGAAAAAGTATCGGGTGTGGGTGTGGCTTCGGTGCGGCATCGGTGCATATCGGGTGCGCCATGTGGCGCATCCTATTATTTTAATAGGTTTGACTGGTTGGGTGCGGTTGGGTCTGGGTGCGGCTGGGTGCTTATTTATTTGTTTGTTTTTGTTTTTAAATCTATTTGTTATACTATTATTTATTTTTTATTTTAAATTTATTATATATAGCCACATCCGTATTCAAGATTTTTTTGCAATTGAAGTATCGCCGCACACGCATCGTATCCGATACGATACTCGCACCCGCACCTGTGCAACACAGTTCTACTGTAACCCGATATTTGACTAACACTCGGTTTTGGTTTACATTAGAGTAGTTATTAGTTTGGAAGACCAATAGATAATAACTACCATTGTTCACCTCTATCCACACCGCAATGATTGTTATAATTGTTCAATTGTTAAGCGAAGTAAGTGATTGATGATTCTAAACCTCTAGGACTGTATCCTTGAGAATTTACCAATGATTTACTTCTACTTGTTATTTAATTTTTTCGCATAAACAAACCAACTTTTCAACCAAGCCAATCTTTACTTGCTTGGGAATTAATTGTTATGTTCTATTAGAGGTCGAATTGTCCATGAGATCAACACCCAATTTGTACCAACTACTATCGTACACTTGCGATCAACACGGTATTTGGATAATTAAAACTTTGATAATAATAATTGTATAGGAATAATGCATTACTAACATGGGTGTTTAAGCTTGGATTTAGATTTAACAAGTCAAAAGAAGCATTTCTGTTTTAAATTTTTTAGATTTGGACAAATGATGCTATTTATTGCATTTAAACCTTATTTTTCTGTGACTTTTAAGAAATCTGAAATTGAAATGGCTTCAATTTAAAAATTCTTTATCCAAAAAATATGAAATCAATTCTGAAGGTTTATACAAACATAATGTACGTGCTTGCAAAAGAAATTTGAATTTAAAGTTGAAATAAGACTTGCATGAAAATAACAAATCATTGACAGCTTTAGATCAAAAGGTTGAAAGGGGGATTTGGCTTGGATTTGAGTTTTAAGGCTTCAAAGCTTGATTTTATACTAGCATATGACTTATTATACATAGTGAGACTTAAAGGAAGAACGGGAAGGGTCACACAACGGTAGTGTCCTTTTCAAATCAGTTCTTGAAGGAACGATCTATCAGACAGTGCAAATATCACTTCACCAAGCTACTTTCCTGTACGAACCCCTAATTAATTCCTGGCAAGTGTCGCTGGTCTGTGCGGCTCAAGGCAAGGTCACCTTTCATGTCAGCATGCAAAAAGGCTCTAGATCTAGTAAGCCCAGTAAGGAAACACGCCTCCTAGTACACAAACAGACTAATCTCACAGACAGGACAAGGTGGCAACTTCAACAACCTTTCCACAGCGGTAGGTCAACTTTGGGCTGGCCCTTAAGAATCTGGGAGTCAAGTGAGAAATTGTGTAAGGCTTTTGAGGCGACTCAGCCCACAACAACTTTTAACCTTCTACACTACCCAGCCCTTTCTTGTTGCTTTCTAAGGAGAAGCCCATGGACGAAATTCCTCAGGCCGTGTTCTCAACATGCAATGCAAATCTCACCGTGCTGCCTATATCATTCACTGATGAGACTTCGACTCCGATTGAAAAATCCAGCACAGGCGACAGATTAAGCATATCAGGCATAGTCCCAGGCTTATTGGGAAATGTAAGCCACCAGTGCAATCACAGAAAAGGCGTAGCACCAAGCAGAACCAGCTACCCTTCACCCTGCCAACATAAGACAACCCCCTGACCTCTGATCAGGCACTGGAAATTCTGGCCAGGTCTGGAATGGTCGTCAATGATGAAGTAAAGAGGCAAATTCACATGACATTGGAGCACCACCATGAGGATAGTTCTACTCGTCCTAGCACTCCAATTCATGAATCGACCCCTTTGAAGCAAATTTGCTACAACGGGAAGTGGCACTATATTTGAATGGTTGAATGTAGGGGTGTAGTTAATGTTGTAGGAACTAGAGTTAGTTTCGAAATTCTGGAGTAGTGTACTAGTGTAGAGTAACAATTGAGGATTTGTGATCTTTGTATCCTCCCAGGTAGCTAAATGAATTTATTTACTCATGAACTACAAAAAACACATCATCATTTCTTGGAACATGCAGGGTCTTAACGACCCAGCAAAGAGAGTAGATGTCAAATCCCTTATTAAGAAGGAGAACCCAGATCTGATATGTTTGCAAGAGACTAAGCTTCACTCGGTGAATACACAGATTGTGAAACTCGTGAAGTTTTGAACAACTTTAAAATCTTAATTAACTTCAAATACTCTATAAAACTTAAGTTAAAGGAATGTTTAACTATAACTTAGGTAAATAAAACCGAATAAACAGAATAAAGGTACGTATATTATTAAAGAGCATGTATGTATATATATATATATATATAAGTATATACACAGGAAGAAATTTAATCTAGTGCAAAACAACCATATTAGTTTCCATCAAATGTTAAACAATTAAGTTGGAAATTCGGAGCAGTATAACGAGTCACACGCCATATTTCAGTTCAAAGTAATTTGCCACATGTTTGTGCGCATCACCGATACATCAGACTATCTTGAAAACCCTTGAGGTTTCGGAAAGAAAATCCATGACCGTTCGTATGTTAGGGCTCTGCAACCCAACGATTTACAAATCAAGTCAGACAGACGAATAACACACGAAGCGACGCAGAGAAGAGGGCGCAGAAAGGCCCAACCGACAGCCTTGGGAAGAGATGCCTAGAGGCCTCTGCCTGTCCAAGATCCTCTGTGAACAAAAGGCTGACCCAGTAAAGGGAACGGGTCATTGTCATAAGCTATTAAATACTAACGACGAGTGACCATATAATCGTCACAGAAATTGGATCTCACGGGATCCCTGATTCCCTCTCTGCATCTCCTCGGGACCCCACGCGCACCTTTTTCTTTCCCCAACCAATGCACGCCTCTCTCTCCCTTCTCTTTTTCTTTTCCTGCACCCACTCTCTCTCCCTCTCTCTCCGTCCTTTCTCCTCTCTCTTCCCTGGTTTTTCCTCGAAACCCCGCAAGCTCTCTCCCTCTCTTTTCTTTGTATCCTGTCCCGAGGCAGTCACCTCAACCCATCTCCTTCCCTTTACCCATCCTCATTAAAATCATCTTTCCCCTTTTTGACCACTCCTTTCTCGAGTACACACCACCCGCCCCCTATAATCTCTCTGCCTTTAAATTTTTGTTCGACAAACGATCCCTCTCTCCCTTTTTCATTCGTCTCCCTGTCGCTCCTGTGACGCTCCCTCAACCCTCTCGTACCCTCTGCCACTCACAACTCTCCGTCACCTCACCCCTGCAAATGCCATGATTACCCTGCCTCCCTTGACCCCTCTCTTCCAATGGGAGCACAAGCACCCCATCGATTCACTGCCTCCCACGTCGCCATGCACCTATAAATCGAGACTCCTTCCCCCCTATCTTCCCTCTTGCTTGTTTATACTCTCATGAGCTGAGATTAGACATCATAACGCTATAGCATTTGAAATCGTGGAAATTTAAGGAAACCGAGAAAATCTTTAAGGCAGGAAAGAGGGGAGGAGGCTCGGCACTTAGGTGGTGTGCTTTGCTACCGATACGTAACCTTTCCTACCTTCTTACGGGTAAACCCTTGAAATGTTTTATTTTGCTTGCCTTGATGCGTTGCCTCGTGTTCTTTGTTTGCTTGGTGGTGTTTGTTTGCTATGATCGGGCTATGTGCGTTGTTTGATCTTTCTTTGTTATGGCTTATCTGATTTGTGCTATTTATTGTGCTGAGGTTGTCGGTTATTTAGCTGTTTTGGTCTATGGACCTTGTTGCTGGTGACTTTTGCTCTGTGCACTAGAGAGGGAAAATTTTGGGGCTGTGATAGCAGTGGCCATCGAGCCACTGCTTGGGAAATTTTGATGAATGATTTAGCTAATACTTTTGGTAAAGACCTGGAACCGTACCAGACTATTCGGAAGTGAAAACAATTAGTGAATATGTGTTATGGGATTAGATTCCTACTGGTAAAATGGGCGTAATTACACACTGATTTCTGAGTAGGTATCTGGTTAACTATTACTGGTACCTTGTGAACTGCCTACCTGTGCTAACCGATCTATAAAACCAGCATGTTTGTGTCACTGTTTGGACCGTGTTGTGACTTATCTGGTTCTGGTAGGGGACTACCAGCCCATATCAGTTCGTACCAGCACTGGTATGGGCCATACCAGTGCTGGAATACCTATATCTTATTGGTGGGCCTTGATGTGCTCGTTTGATGACTGTGATCAACCGTGAGTGTTGAAGCTGGGCCAGAAGTGATGACTGGCCCAGTAAGGATATTGTACGTTGAAGTTCTTTTGAACCTTAAATGGATCTCTAGAAATAAATAAATAGACCCGCATCTGGACCCTTAATAGACCCAACAGATACTACAAAGGCATAATTCAATATTATAAATAAATGACTAAAGTTGTAAGTATTTATGGGCTTGGGCCCTAACTAGGCCGAGTCGGGTATAAAACAGATATTACACAGTTGGTGGCCCTACCCATAATACTTAATAACTAGACCCGAGGAAATAAAAGGACCGAGAAAGGTATTAAACTAGGAAATGACGACTAAAAGTCTGTGCAGCGAGAGCTACGGCGATGACGTATGAGTCTCGGGCTTCCGATCCCACTCAGGATTAACACAAAACAAACGAATAATTAAAATAAACTAACTTGTGTTTTATTGTGTTTCTTATATATTTTCTTTTTACTATATGTATCACAATTATTATTATATAACGAATAATATACGAGGTAGCTATATAAGTAGATTGGGTAATTAGGTACGACCACGTGCTTGATAAAGGACCTTTGACCTATAATAACACGTAACGAATAAAAGTAATTGGGTATAATATCACACAATATAATTAAATAATTATAAGTGTTATTAAGTGTAATATTTATATATATATATATATACATATATATACACACAAAAGAAACAAAAAGTTGTATGATGAATTACATATATAATATATATATATATGTAGGTATAAAAGGATGTATATGAATGTATGTTTATACATATACATATACTTATATATATATATCCAATGAAGTACGCTCGAATCACCACCAACAAAATTGAATTAAGTATAATTATATAAATGATATTATATATTGATCAATTTCTCTATACCACATAGAATATATTTTACATCTAAAAGTCACATGAAATACACAATTATGACTAAGTAAACGTTTAATAAAAATATATTTATCAATTTCTCTATAAGCACAATAATAATATGCATCTATAATTATTAGAATATTTTATTCCCTTCTTTGCTTAATTTAATTAAAAGTCCGACTAAAAGTGGTTGAATTTATAACATGTTTTCCTCGTGCTGTTCTTCATTGATGTTCTGTAGCATATCGTCCTGACGTTAAATAAATGGGAAGTAGTAGAACACTTAGGATCTCACACAACATTTAACAAAGGAATAGAGACACATAATTCACATCCACTTGCCGTGCAGCAAGGACACTGCACGGAAACTTTGACTAAGTAAACATGGCAATTAAATTAAGTTAGGAGCATCAAGGACGTCTCAAACGCTTAGATTCTTAAACTCAAATGTTCAATCTAACTAAATATGATCCGATCACTAAATTAGGAGTTTTAGCCGACTCGTATCCACTCGCGGGAGACGAGGCCGTTACTGACGCTGTCGACGCTGCTACAGGCGCAGACGTTTCAGAACTGCCCCCGGAGTAGAGTCGACCTTGCGTATCGCTCCAGCTATCTCAGGTGTGGATTCCTGGGGATTATATTCCTTTCTCTCTTCTTTAGGACCTACCAGTCTTACCTAAATTGAACTGCAGTACCAAATTACCAACAACTTATAATCAGGCCCGTAGATCTTGAACTGTCATGAATTCATATTGGTAACTGAACCAATTATTTTGACCAACCTGCATTGCATGTCACCTGCATTCATATTGCACGTGAGATCTGTTATATGGATCGTATAGGCTATTAGACTACTTATAGGTAGATGCGTATCAAATATTATTTATATATTTTCGTTGGGAGTGATGAGAGTCGGGCCGGTGAGTCTAGCTAGGACGGATGTAGTCTGGGGGCATCGTGAGGATGGATTACGTACGGTAAACGATTTCGCCCGTGGGGTCCATTTCTCGGGATGTCCCTAAGGACATTCGATCACTGCTCACCATCGATGACCATCACTTGATGGCTCGTAGTGCCAGTTGAGTGTTCGATTTTCAAGATCCTTATTTAAATAAATATTATAATATCCTCCTTTGAGTGATTAAGGTTCGGTTTCTCAGTTTAGAGTATGCGTGTCATATGTGAAGTATTGGAGCTATTCCGTTCTTTATATATATTTCTATTAGCCGATGTTTCGAGATCTCTAAATATTCGAAGGGGTTCCCCTAATAACTCTTAGCAAGGAACGGGGAAATCTGGGCCTCCCCTTGGCTTTAACTAGTACAGGGAGTTCCCTTTTTATTATTATTCAAACGGGTAGTCGGTTCCTTATTTCCGTATGACGACTGAGACCGAGAGTCTATGTTTATCATTTTCTCTTGTAAGGTAGGCTACTCGGTTCGCTTGTTGATCGAGTGTGTGCTTTTATAGCCGCTCATGCTTTTACCAGGGCGTTTCGTTCTGGAAACTCAGATTTTAGTTAGGCCGTGGTTGATTTGAGACCCGTCCAACGATTACGTTGGGCCTGTGGTTGATCTGGGACCCGCCTAACAATACCCTTAGGCTTGTGGTTACGACCCGTCTGAGGGGGCGAATCCTGAAGTCCTACACCGGGGTTTTCTAATTTGACAAATCCTTTCTTGTCTGGGAGCCTTGATGTAAATCACCTTACTATCTATATATATACTATCATTCCTCATATTACTTTTGGGTTTATTTCTCGTATCGTCTTTTGGATAGACTCATTTCTAGAAATGTGAAATGGTTAAGAAATGCACATTTAGGTGTAGTAATTTAAATTAAAATTTAGACTCAGTAAATGTGAATGGTCCAACTTTGAATCGGATATAATCCCAAAGGCTGGACCTTAATCCACACTGAGTAAATTTTTATAATTTACTCACGTTCCACGGTTGGTTGTGGGGTCCAGGTAAGGAGTAGAAGTTCTTTTGATGACCCGAGAAGAGCGCTAGGATGGAGTCCCCGGCGTCATTCGTTTTGAGGATCACTTCGTTTGTTTCCCTGTTATTCTTTTGTTAGGATTGGTTTGTAGTAGGTTAGTTAGGGTCGATCCCACGTCCTTTGATGGGATCGTCCTCCTCTGTATGTATTCTATTTTTGTTTAGCTTCCGCTGTAAACTTTGTATCCTGACGCTGGATTATATATATATATGTGTATGTTGGATGTTCATGTACTGTGTGAAATGTGT